>LZPB01000350.1:0-14218 GCA_001676865.1 Ceratocystiopsis minuta
CGTTCCCCCACCCGTTCTGACGCAGGCCCCATCCAGTACGTAAACTTGACCCAGTACTGTCCGATTACATCCAACCAGACCTTGGATGGCTGGACCATCTACGACCTGCCCGAAGACTGTGAGAGCTTGCTGGAGCCCTACTGCGATCCGTTAGACAACGCCACTATGCCGGCCAGCACGACCTTCCCGGCCTCGTGCTCTCCGGACTACTGGCTGGACGGCGAGCCGACCTCCTCCGTGCCTAGCTCGGCCTCCGTTTCTATTACGACCGGTGCGCCGGCCCCAACACAGTCTGGTGTGGCGGCCTCTTGCAACAAGTGGCACGTCGTGGTCGCCAATGACACGTGTGCCGATATTGTTGCCAGCGTCGGCACCATTACGCTGCAACAGTTGTACAGGTTCGTTCTGCTCTCTGTTGCCTGCCCTCCCGTCTCTCTCTCCCTTTTTCTCTCTCTTCCGGTGATTCTGACATGGCACAGTTGGAACCCTGCCATCGGCTCCGACTGCCAGTCTCTCGAACTCGGCTACGCCGTATGCATCGGTGTATTGGGTTCCACCTCCGCGTCGACTACCAGCGGCCCGACCACCACTGCCCCCTCGCCGGTCATGCCCAGCACGGACCCGGAGTGCACCAGCTACTACTATGTCCAGTCCGGTGACACTTGCGCAGAAATCGAAAAGACGCACAGCATCGATGCAGACGAGGTATTGTTTTATCTTCTTTTTTTCGTCTTGGTTTTTGAATAGATTGCCTTTCCCGCGCAGTGCTAACCCCTGCAGTTCAACGCATGGAACCCGTACATCGGTTCCGACTGCACGAACCTCTGGGCCAGTGAGTATATCTGCGTTGGCGCCCCGGAGCCGACGAAGACGACAAAGACCACCAACTCAGCCACGCCCACGTCCACAACCCCATCGCCCGTGATGCCGAGCACCGACGCCCAGTGCACCAAGTATCACAAAGTCGTGTCCGGCGATTCCTGCTACGACCTCGAACAAACATACACCATCACAGCTGATCAGGTATGTAACCAGCGGTTGCGTTTCATTTCCTCTTCGCCCCCCAAATCCCAAGAAGACGACGACGCCTTCCCCCAGCTAACGCGGTTCAGTTCAACGCTTGGAACCCCTACGTCGGCGAAGACTGTTCTTCTCTCTGGGCCGGCTACTACGTCTGTGTTGGCGCCCCGAACTAAGGTATAAAAGACCTGCCGTGCGTAGGTGGGATCGAGCAGAGAAGAGAAGCGGGTGTTTAACAAAAGCGGTACTACATGTAAACGAGAGCCTTAAGCTCCGTATAGCGTCGCAGGTGGGCGGCGTGTAGTGAACATGGAAGAAAGTGGCGGCTGGGCTGGGGCCCGGAGAGCACCGATAGAGGCAAACTCGAAAATTGGGACGGAGACGGGACGGGACGGCAGAGAAAGAGAAATAAAGAAGCAGTCGCAGTAGAATGTTCCCCGTCGTTCATGCACCCAAGCCGTGGAGGCAACGCTGGACAAAGGGTGTTTGGTAATAGACGGGGAGAGGAACAAGCCTCTTGATCTTGGCACGATAAAAAGAAATCTCCTTCAGCAATAGAGCTAGGGAAAATGAGCTCGCTGCTGTACACACTGATGCCGTGTTGATTCAAGGGAGGGAAGGGATGGGGAGAGGGGGGAGGGGGTCAGTAAATAAAGGACTGGACGGTGACCAGTTTGTAAAGGCAGCGTTCGAATCCGCAGATGAACCATCGAAGGACAGCAGATGATTTCGCTGTAAGTAGCCGTTCGCGGCGCGCAGTCTCGTGGTTACCCAGTGCACAGGGGCTTCTTTTGAATTGTGTTCTTTCCCAGTCGATATACCTTCTCGTCCCTTGTGAGAAAAGAGAAAACTCCCAAATAAACAAAGATGAGAAAGGAAGAAGAAGGAGGGCGCGGGTCTTGTGCCCCTTCCCCCAGTCTTTCAATGTCCCTTGCGCCGGTTGTCCGTTCAATCACGTCCCATCGCGGCAATCGCTCATCCGCCGCGGAACCCCCGTATGCATCCGTCCATTTATGCCGTCTCGCGCTTGCCCTCCTTCAGCTCCTTCTGTAGGTTTGTTAGCAACTCCCTCGTGTGCATCGCGCCGTCATGGCCCCGGAGATGGGGTAGGGGTGGTTCGTGCGCACCAGAGCGCGGGCGGTGCCGTGCAGAGCATGTCTGTGGTTTCTCCGGAACTTGGGGTCGGTACCCTTCAGCGACGGGTATCTGGAGGTCTTCGGCTTCTTGATGCTGTATTGGGGAGGAAGAGGGTCAGTACGTCGGGCTCGTCCCACAATCCATGTCCTCGTCCATGTTCCCCAACCCCTCTCTCGTCTCGTCGGCTCGTCGGCCCCTGGCTCTTCCCATTTGAAAAAAAAAGAAAGCAAATTTCCATTCTCCCGAATCGCTCGTTCATCGTTGGACATACCCGTTCCGGTGCGCCTTGCGCGACTGGTTGTGCTGAGACGAGTTCTTGGATTCTAAACGAAGGTTGAGTCAGAACTAGTCGAAAACAAGACGCATAACTCCCAAAAAGAGCATCCCCTCCAATGTGCACACGTACTGGCCATGGCGACTGCTGAGTTGGGTCGGTCCTTAGCAAAGAGAGTTGAGGCTTTGTTTGGGGTGAAGTTGTCGTTGAAGCGGGCAACCACGAAAAAAATCTCTTTTCTGGCTTTAGGGTGAAATTCGATTTGTGCGCCAGGGAAAAAAAAGGGCACGATGAACTGTGGCTCATGCAAGCATAAGCCACACAAATGCACGTGATCATTTTGTGTCACGTGCATATTTTCGGCTCAGTCCGGGTATCGGCTTATCGTGCGTGGGTGGGGCTGCATCGTCATTGATGTCGCGCATTAAGCATCTCACAAACGACAGTATCCATGCGCATGGTGCGAGTTTCTTTATTCTTAAAAAATTGCTCAAAAAAATGCGGCAGTCCTATCTTAGTTACAAACGGGGGGAGAAAACGTAACAAAAAATGACAAAACGACTGATGTAAAGTTTATACATAGAGCCTGACCACTCCCGTCTTGAGTTTCCGAGAGATTGATGATTTACTTGAAGGTCACCGGTGCGACTTTACTCCGGAGAGCAGCCAGCTGAGTGGCCTTGAGAAGCTGCTCCGAGCGAAGCTTCTGTAAGTAGCGGACGAAGAGGATGAAGAGCAGTTCGACTCTACGGAAGGACGGTGTTAGTACACAGGGCGAGCACAAGATGGCTTCTGGGTGAAACGTACCTCTCCTTGGTCATCATCAAAATGCCCTGGACTAGGACACCCTTGAGGATCTGAGGGCCGATGCCCTTGAAGAGGCCCAGGGGGCCCTCGTGTGCGATAATGAAGCGCATCACCTCGCCAAAGCTCTTGAACGGCTTGCCGTTGCGGATCGGTGGCGGCTTGGACTGCAGGCCGACCTTGGCCACGATAAGCGGCTGCGTGGTGATGGTGGCCAGCGACTTGGACAGGGCTCCGAGAACTGTCTGTTGTTAGGAAGCGGACCTTGGAGACCGGAGGAAATCAAGAAGGGGGGGGGGGGATACCAAATGCCTCCCATGGCTTCAGGCTGGTCTTGCCGGGAAACAAGACTTGCTTAAGCCGCTCGTAGGCTCCGTACGTGATGGCCGGGTTGACGACCAGCACCAGGCTCGCCTTGAGGCCGCGCCACAGGCCGGCCGGGCCATCCTCGCTGTCGATGACCTCGCGCGCCGTCGCCAGTAGGCCCTTGCGGTCCTCCTTGGACTGCGTCTGCTGGCGGGTCGTCACGACCGCCACGGGGATGGTGAACAGCTGCGCCACGGCGCCGGCCAGCGCGCCCAGCGACAGCTCGACAACGGTCGACGGCGGTGCGGTCGACTTGATGGTGCGCTGGTACAGGGCGCGCACGACCGAGTACCAGTAGAAGTAGGCAAAGTTGGTCGACGCCACGCCGATCAGCGCGCCGTTGATGCCGGCGTACAGCCCCAGGAGGCCGTCCTGCTGTGCAATCTTGGTGATGGCATCCCACGTCGACGAGTAGTGGGGGTCCGCCGCCGCGTCAACCACGCCGTCTTTCCGCTTGACCTGCACCTGTAACCGGGTCTTGACACTGGAGCGCAAGCGCATGCGTTAAAACACAAACACATTCAACGACGATCAACGCGGCCTCGGCATCGTGCATACATGTCCAGTGGGTACACCAGCGCATTGGCCAGAACCGCGCCGGTTGCGCCGGCGGTGGCCTTGCCCCAGGGCCCGATAACGGGCTTCGACTGAGCAGGCATCTGAGCGGCGGGAGTGAGGTACTTGGGGGAGGGAAGAGGCCGGGGGAGCTGGGTTGGTCGGCGTTAGGGAGAGCTGGGTGACACTGGATCTCGACAGTCCGGCGCACTGCCGAGGGAGAAAGGGAGAGGCGGGAAGAGCTGGGGTGGTAGGACGAGAAGAGCAAGCACAGGAAGAGGTGCCGGTGCAATTGGACAAAAGACGAAAAGAAAGAGCGAAGAGAAGCAGGGAAAACAAACAAAAAAGAACCGAACAAAAAAAGAAACTACTGAAAACAAGGATCTATCGATACCGCGAAAGGGAGCAGAGCAGCCTGGTCCCCCCGTCCAGAGCCGGCTGTGGATGACCGAGGAAACACAGGATAGACCGCTGGAGCCAGTGAAAAGCGGGAATCACTGCCGCCAAACCTCGGCCATAACTCACATGTGGGACGCTTTAGCGGATCTCTTGCTCTCCTCCACGCCCTAAGCACCATGTCGTGGAGGCTAGCGTCGTTCGGCAACGGGCCAAAAAACCCGGAGAATGGCGAACGAGCACGCGCGTCTTACTCATCTGGGGAACGCCGCGTACGGAGCATCTTGCTGCGACGGCCCGCACCAGACATCCCAACAAGGCAAGACCTCTTACAAGCATCAGCATATGCACGAAGCGAAACGTCTAGAACTCGACCTCTTCTTCTCTCGACCTCTTCGTCACCAGTCCCTCCCTCTCCGTCTTTCCCCCTCCCCGCCTCTTCCGATACCGACTGAGCGT
Source organism: Ceratocystiopsis minuta (assembly GCA_001676865.1). Taxonomy (NCBI): domain Eukaryota; kingdom Fungi; phylum Ascomycota; class Sordariomycetes; order Ophiostomatales; family Ophiostomataceae; genus Ceratocystiopsis; species Ceratocystiopsis minuta. The sequence continues at coordinate 5,012 of LZPB01000350.1, forward strand.
GTTCAGGAGAGCCCCTGTGCGGCTTGCGCAATGGGCTGAGTGCGACCATTGCTTGCGACCACCAGCAAAGTCCAGCAGCACGCCAGGTGCCCAGTGTGTGCGGCGAGGCACTGCTCACCATGCATACGTTGCCACAGCCTGCTTCGGTTTTTCGCTCTCCTGCTTGCGCTTCCGGGGAGTAGAGGGGGTAGCGGTTCACGATGGAGGCCGAAGCAAAGGCACGTTCGCTGCACTCTTCACGCCCTCTGCCTCCTGCTGTGCTAACTGTCCCAGAAAGAGGAGGCCTTGATCGACCGGGCGCCAGGCCACGCGGCCGCCCTGAAGCATGTCATCGCCGCCGTCGAGCTCTACCTGCAGGCAGTCCAAGAAGCAACCAGTTCGGCCGACCGGAAGCGTCTCCGCCAGAAATGCGACGAGCTCATGGCCCGCGGCGAGCGGCTCAAAGCGGGCACTGACCATACGCCGGCCCAGGGCGCAGCTCTGCTGTCACCGATGGCTTCGCTTGCACTGGACGAGACCGACGGGGGCAGCGTCCTGCCCGGCGCGCCGGGTCGTCGGCCCCCTGTCTCGCAACGGGAGCTGTCTAAAAAGGAACAAATCATCGTCTTGAAAGCTTCCCGTCTCAACGGATCTGTCTTCCCGCCCTGGGAAGCGGACCCAACAGACGACCTCTTTTCGCTCGTCTCACCGAGTACAGCCCTCTACGAGTACGTCCCTGCACAAAGGTCTTTTGAAGTCCCGGGCAGGCGTCGCACTGGCTAAACCTCCGCTCCCCAGGGACGACACCGTGTTTTCCATGTCACCACAACAGGAGGCTGTGTTCACCGAATGGAAGCGACCGGCAGACCTCTTTGGAACAGAGACCAACAGCGAGGAATCAGCAGCAGCGTTCATGCAGGCCGGCCAGGACCCCGACCTGGTCCAGGACATCACCACAGACTGCTCCGTCGTTGCCAGCCTGTGCGTCCTTGCCCGGCACATCAGTCGCGAGCGCCGCGGCGCCCACGCCGACCGGCCGTCGCTGCTTGCCTCTATCATGCACCCCTTTGATGGCGCGGCGGGCCAGCCACGCGTCTCGGCCAGCGGCCGGTACGTTTTCCGTCTGCACTTCAACGGCACTTTTCGCAAGGTGGTCATGGACGATCGGCTGCCCGCATCCACGTCGCGCACCCTGTTCGTCGTCGACCGCCGCAATGCCCGCCTGCTGTGGCCGGCCTTGCTGGAAAAGGCCTACCTCAAGATCCACGGCGGCTACGATTTCCCCGGCAGCAACTCGGGCACCGACCTCTGGATACTCACCGGCTGGATCCCAGAGCAGGTGTTTCTCCAGAGCAGCAGTGTTGGGGGTGACAGCGGAAGCGGTACCGACGTCGACGATGGCGCCGGCAATCTGGACCGCGTGTGGACCGTTATGAAACAGGCATTTGACCGCGGTGACATCATGCTCACCCTCGGCACGGGCCGGCTCTCGGCCGCCGAAGAAACCCATCTCGGCCTGGCTGGCGACCACGACTATGCCGTGCTCGACCTGCATGAAGATGTGGATACTGGCGGGCGGCGCATGCTCGTGAAGAACCCGTGGTGTGTCGACCTGGTGTGGCATGGCGCCGCCAGCCCGTCGTCGCCGTCGTTTCTGTCGCCCTCCGAGGACTCTGCGTCACCCCCCATGACTGGCACCTACTGGATATCCTTTGACGACGTTGTGCAATACTACGAGTCGCTTTACTTGAACTGGAACCCATCCCTGTTCCAACACCGCCAGGACCACCACTTTTCCTGGACGCTTCCGACCAAGGCCATGGCACAGTCCCTGGCCTGCAACCCGCAGTACGTCCTCAAGACAGACGCCGACGGCCCTGTCTGGATTCTCTTGAGCCGGCACTACCAGGATGCCGAGCTCGCCATTGTCCGTTCCAAGCACCGGGCCGCGTCAGCTCTCTTCGCCCCCGAGGCCACTCCAGACAACACCGAGGATGGGAGCCGTGGCGACGCGAGTGCCGGGCATATCTCGGTCTCTGTCTATGCGGCCGACGGTACGCGCGTGCTGCTGGCGGACCGGCCTCGGTGGCTGCGCCGCGGGCCGCTGGTCGACGCGCCGCAGGTGCTCCTGCGTCTCGACGACGCGCGCAGGGGCCTGGCCTATACGGTCGTTGTGGCGCAGAAGGGGCTGCCGCTGCCGAGCTATTCCTTTACGCTGTCCTTTTTCTCCGCTCCGCCGCTGCACGTCGCGCCCGCCCCCGAGCGGCTCGCATGCCAGCAGCTCGTCGCGGGCGACTGGTCCATGGCCACGGCCGGCGGCTCGCCGGCGTCGCCCGCCTTTGTGCGCAATCCGCAGTACGCGCTCGTCGTGCCGGCCGCCACGCCGCTGACGCTGCTGCTGTGCGTCGAGGCCGACGACGTGCCCGTGCGCGTCGACCTCGTCTGGGCCCGCGGCCAGCGCGTCGCGTCGCTGGCCATGCGCGACCTCGTCGTCTCGTCGGGCGAGTACCAGCGCGGGTGTGCGCTGGCGGCCGTGCTGCCGCGCGCGTCGCCACCGCCGCATCGGCTGGAACACGCGACGGGCGTCGGCGGCGTCAGCGGCGTTGGCAGCGTCGGCAGCGCGAGCTTCGGGCCGGGCGTGGTCGACGCCGGCACCTACACCATGGTCGTGTCGACCTTTGATCCCGGCCAGCGCACGCGCTACACGTTGCGTGTCGGCTCCGCCGTGCCGGTCACGCTACGGCCCATCCCAGCCGAGGATGCCGGGAGGTTCCACACGTCTCTGGAGCCGCTTCTGCTGCTTCTGCCCCAGCAGCACCAGCACCAGCACCCGGGCTACGCGGCCGACCTCGTCGACCACGACGGTACCACACTGCGGTGGCAGGCCGTCCTCGCGGCCGCGCCGTCGTCCACCACCCCACGCGTGAGCCTGGTGGCGCAGGCTGTCGAGCGACGCACCACGGGCGCGGGCGCATACACGGCCACGACCGCAGCAGCCGCGGCGGCGAGCACGACGGCCGTGCGCGTGGCTGTGGAACGGATGGCGGCGGCAGGTGGCGGAGGCGAGCCGCTGGCGGCGACGGGCGGCGGCCAGTTCCAAAACATGACCGTAGCCGGACTGCGAACAGAAGAGGTGAGCCTTCTGCGGCCGGCGGCGCCACCGCACCACGCAAATCTCTACGGCCAGCCCCAGCAGCACTGGTTCCGGATCTTGCTAGAAGTGCGCAACGTGCGGCAGTTGCCCAATGTCGGCATCCGGGTGGACGTGTTAAGCAACGACCGAGTCCATGTGCACCCTTGGCAGCCTCTGTAGCTCATCTCGTCGACGATCGGTTGGGCGAATATATGCAAGCCAGTGAATCTCTTCTTTATACCGTGGTATGCCAATATACATGTCCGTCGAATCATCCGTCAAGAACGCCGCCCCTTGTTGTGTTCATTTCGCTTCGTAACCCTGCATCCAGCAAACAGAAAATCGCACATCTCGTACATACCAAACATCAGTCCACCCCCCCCCCCCCCCCCCCCCCCGAGCCGAGCGTGGTCGTCTCAGAACGCGGACCGCGTGCGCACGTCCTGGAAGGTTAGCCGGATGCTCCAACAAACATGACAGCAAAAAAGCAAAAAAAACCACTCACCGAGATCTTGCGCTCAATCTCCCGTACCGACCGGTCCAGCTCGCCCGCAATCATCTGCTTCTTCTCCCGCGGCAGCAGGTTGAACCGCTCGCACAGGTCGCCGTCAATCACCCCCTTGACCGGCACATAGTACGACCGGTACATCAGGTGGTCCCGCCCGGCCAGCGGCGCGTCCTCCTGCCGCATGTGCGTCTCCAGGTTCTGGAAAAAGTCCGCGTCCTCACGGTTGACAAACGGCACCAGCACCCCGACCGTCCCCTGCAGGCCCCCCCACACCAGCACGTCCTGCCCGCCCACCACCAGGTTCGTCTTGCTGATGCTCATCGGCACGTCCTGCGTGTACGTGTGCGCCATCAGCGCGCTCCGGTTCGCCGCCCCGTGCAGGTAGCTCCGCGCGTGCGCCAGCTGCAGCTCCGACCCCGCCGCGTCCGCCTCTGCGCTCGCCTTGTCCGGCGCCCGCACGATCCACACGTTGCCAAACTTGTCTCCGCCCGCCACCGTCTGGTAGTCCACCATCGTCGTGCACGTCGTCCACCGCTTCGTCGTGTCGTCCACAAACGGAAACAGCTTGTTGACCTCCGCCTTGTACGCCACAAAGGTCACCCCCTCCTCCACGTCTCCCACCACGATCCGGCTGCCCTGCGTCTGCAGCGACACAATCAGCTTGCTCGCCACCTCGCCCTGCGCCTTCCGCAGCATCTGCTTGATCCCCAGATCGTAGATCCGCAGCACCTTGCCCACCCCCGCCAGCAGCCGCCCCTGGAACGCGAGCAGCGCCGTCGGCGGCTCCTCCACCTTGGTCTTGTGCACAAACTCCAGCTGCTTGCCGTCCTCGCTGAACCGGTACGCGTAGATGTAGCCCTCCGAGAACTGCCGCGGGCTGACCACCATGTCCTTGCCCGTGCCGACCAGAAGGTAGCTCTCGCCGCCCCGGCTCGCAAACGACGCCACCGCCATGCACACCGCCGCCTCGTTATTTTCCAGCTCAATCGTCTGCGTCACGCCCGGATCCTCGCTGACCGGGTCTACAACACTGATGCAGGATGCCCACCGGCCGTTGCCCCGCGGATAGCCAAACTCTTCTGCTGGAAGAGCCTGGGCGTCGCCGTTCACCGCCCCCGATGCGTCCAGCAACTGCTTCCGCAGATCGGGAGAAAGCGTGTTGTTGTCGGCTTCGATGGTGTAAAAAACCGGACACGCGGGGTGTTTCACGAGCCGCCGCGGCGTGTACGTCAATGGAATCGTCCGCTGTATTAATGGATCGCCCAGTTTCTCAACCGAAAAGATCCTGTTCGATGGCCGCCAATGCAAATCGTCAGTGTCCAGAGATCTCGACGGAAAACGGAAAGAAAAGGAACAGAAACAAAATGTAAAACGGCCTGTCAGAAGGAACAATTGATATCAAATGATACTCAGTCCTCATAGCGTAGAAGCTTAGGATTAATTCCCTTGTGTGTGCTCATCATGTGCCGGAAAAGGAAGGGGAAAAAAAGAGAGAAAAAAAAGAACAGAAGCGAGGTGAGGAAGCGGAAAAACACGTACCGTAGAAAGTTGCTGTAGATGCCGACCATGCCCTCTTCGCATTGCTCGCTGCTAAAGTTCCACCCAAACTCCAGCTCGCCGTAGTCGAGCGGTGTCATGGCAAAGTTCTTGGCCTTGGCGTCGTCGTAGCCCAGCCACGGCCGGGAGCTGAGCGCCAGCACACAGACCCGTCTCTGCACCGAGACCTGGAACAGTTTGACTTGTTTCGGCCCCAGGAAGCGCTGCCGCGTGTCCGTCAGCTCGCCCGTCACCTCGTCCAGCACCGTCCGGAGGTACACGCCCGACAGCAGGCCAATGTGCAGATACAGCGCAGAGCCACCGGCCGAAGAATCGTCCATGGCCATTATCAGCAGGGCCGTCGGTGCGGCCGTGAGCGCCTGCACAGACAGGCTCTCCAGCGTCGTCTCTGGGTCCAGGCTGAGCACGCGGACGGTGCAGTCGTCGCAGCCCACGGCCAGGTAGGAGCTCCGCAGGCGGCCCTCGGGCACGGCACCCAGGCTCAGGCAGGTGACGGCGCCAAACATCTCCTTCTTCTCGTCGTACTCGGCCAGCGAGCCGTCGGCGTCCATCTCAAAGTACACAATCTCGCCCGAGCTCAAGGCCACGACGACCTGCCGCTCGTTGGTCGCAGCCGTCACGATCGTCCGGTGCTGTGGAGCGGGCCACTCGTTCACACGGCCGTCGCGGATGTGCCGAATGCCCTTGGGGTAGACCTGGACCAGGCCGTCATCGCCGAGTTGCTGCACCGCCAGGGTCGGCACGCTCGCGAGAAAGCCCGTGTCGGTCACTTCCTCGACTGTCTCTCCAATGCTTAAAACCAGAGTGCCGTTGTGGAAGGAGAGGATAATGTACGAGTCGAACTCGTCGTCTCGCCGCAGCTTCGTGGTCCATACCGCCGTCGGCGTGCCAGGAAGCTGAGACGCAACGATCTCGTTCACCTCCAGAGCATGTTTCAACATCCGGAAGGTGCTTCGTGCGCCGTTGCCGCAGACGGAGTAGATCTGCGGCGCATCGTCGTCCGTCAGGTTGGCCACCTTACAGTCCAACATGGGATTGGTCGATTCGATGCTCTCCACTAGAGCCAGATTTTCGGCCGGGCGCGGACGGAAATACACGGGCTCGTAGCTGGCACGCGGATCGGACGGGAAGCGGTCGCTCGAAAACTCCAGCTCGTCGTCGTCGTCGCCCAGCTTCTCAAATTGGTAGAACTGGTGGTTTCCAAACTCGCTCGCGACAAAGAGGAACCCGCTCTTCAGGATGCAGAGACTCGAGGCCACGGGGACGGTGTCGAAGTACTTGATTTTGAGCCGCAGGACCTCACCGGTCGGGTTGCCGTCGTCGTCCTCCACCATGTCGAGCGTGACCTTGAACAGATCGCCATCCTCCGTCTGTAGCAGGAAAAAAAAGGCACCCGCATTCCCCTTGAGCTTGTGCATCACGCCAGCGACAATGGTGCGCTTCCGGTTCGGGTCCTCGGTGGCGCCGCGGCGTCGTGGAATGGGCACGCGGAACGCCTCCTGGTTGGAGTGGCGATAAGTGATGTTCTCCTCGCCGCAGACAAGGACGCCACTTGGACCGTCGTTGCCGCCAGGGACTTGGAAGAGAATGGAGGCAGTGGAGTCGACGGGATCTGACCACCGCCGCACGACGTGGTTCAGACCGAGGTCCAGCTCGTAGTAAACAAGCAACGTCTCCGCCTCGCGGTAGGCCTCACCGGTGGGGTCCTGGTCGGACTCGCTGTAATCCATCTCCAGGGCGGCAAATACCGGATTCGCATAGCCGACATCGAGGGCAACCAGGGCGATAACAATGACACCGGGCTTGTGGGCCTCGAGGGGCGAGGAGATGGTGAGTTCGGCCTGGGCATTGCGGTTCAGGACATACACCAGCTTGTTCTTCTCGACGGACGCGATCAGACAAGCACGGCCCTTGGGGTCGGCGGCAAGATACTGGCCCGGGACGACACGCCGGACGCCCGACTTGCCAAAAGTCTCGAGGTGAATGCGGGCGAAGCGATTCTCGGCCGGGATGTACTCGACAATCGTGATTCTTCCGGAATCGGTGGCAAGAACAATGTAGTCTGGCAGCAGAAACACAAAAGAAGAGGAGATCAGCCAAAACCCACACACACAAAAACAAAGGCGCTGGGCAGCGTCTCGTCGCTCGGTTGTCTTTCCGAAAACAGCCGGACAGGTGCACCCGGTACGCCGCTAGCCTGGCAAGAGGGGGTCACTACGTGACACTCGCAAAGGCCAGGACAGAAAGAAAGACAGAGGATAAAGAGAAGGAGAGTAGAGACACGGAACATACCCTTGGCACTGCCTGCGAGACGAAACGAAGCAATGGCGCGGATGATGCCAAAGACGTCGTGGGCCAGCAGGGTGATGACCTTGCCCTGGGCCGGGTCTGGGCGCAGCAGCAAGAGACGCGAACCCGAGGCCGTGAGGATCTGCTGCTCCTTGGTGCCGGAGAATTGGCCGAGGATGGCCTGGGTGATGTTGGTTGGCGGCTGCAGCGTCAACGAATACAAGAACATGTTCGACGTGGTGGTCGCCATGATTGCAGCTTTGGGGGGGGGGGAGGTGCCCCGCCGCGCTCAAAGGCGTTTGTTCCGGAGATGGGAGAGAAGGAGGAGAGCGCGGGCGCGAAAGAGGAGGTTTGCCGGTGGGAGAGAAGGGAGGGAAAGGGAGGGAAACAAGGATTTTTGCTGTTCCCCAAGAAAACAGCAGCAAAGCTTTTGCTAGCTAACGGGCACGGAACATACTATTTCCGGGGAGGCCAATCACGGAGCTCCAATGCGGGTGAGCTCGTAGCGGGGGGGGGCAGTCAACTAATACGGAGCATTTTTTTTCACTGGCGCCCTCAGGCCACTTCTTCCGCCCCCCCTCTGCGCCCCAAGACACTGCTTGCCGAGACGACGATTTGCCATTCCCAACAACCCAGCAAGACCGAATGGCGCCATCGGAGCCAACGGTACGGGCGATGCTCTTCAGCCTGTGCCGCCAATGCACACGAGCGGCGGGCAGCCGGCCACGGCGCGCGGCGGCCACGGCGGCGGCGGCGGCCGGGACGCGGCAGCAGCGGCTGCCTGCCTTCTTCTCGTCCTGGACAGCACCGGCAGCAGCGGCAGCGGTGACGGCAGCAGCAGCAGCGGCAGGGCCGGCGAGGCCGGGGATGCGGCAGCAGCAGCAGCAGCACGGGGACCGGCGGCGGCCGGGGCTGCGCGGCGGCGAGGCCGACCAGACGGCGGCGGCGGCGGCGCAGCGGCGGAACTCGTCGTCGTCTCCGGCACTGGCAGCTGCGTCGTCCAAGGCGGCAGACGGCCCGGGCGCGGAGCAGCCGCGGCTGCTGGCCAGCGACGACCTGTTCCACTCGTTTACCAACTCGCCGATTGCCGACATGCGCAAGCGCGCGGCGTTTGTGCGCATGCACGCGCACTGCCCGCACCCGCACCACCAGAGCACGCGGCTGCCGACGACGGAGACGCGCAGCAGCAGGAGCAAGAGCGGCGGCAGCGACGGCGGCGGCAGCGGCGGCGGCGGCGACAGCAGACGCTGGAGCGGCTGGAGGGCGGGTTCCTGCCGGCGGCGCACGTGGACTTTGAGTGCCCGGACTGCGGGATCCCCGTGTACTGCAGCGAGGCGCACTGGATGGACGACTACGAGGCGCACCTGCAGATCTGCGACACGCTGCGGCAGATCAACGAGGACGACCACGACCTGCGGTCCGGGCGGGCGTTCCCCGAGTTCGACTACCCGGGCCCGCAGATGGAGGAGGCGCTGGTCAACATGACCAACTGGGACACGCTCATGTACACGCGCGGCTTCTCGGCCATCAGCGACGACCGCAGCATGCGGCAGGTGACGCGGCTGCTGACGTACCCGCTGACCATTGCCAGCGTGCTGCACGAGCTGAGCCCGTACAACATCCGCAAGGGCGGCCGGATGACGACGGAGGGGCTGAAGAGCTTCAGTGGTATGTCTTTTTTGTGTGTGTTCGCATGGGGATGATGGGACTGGACTGTCTGGCTAACCCTCCCCTCCCCCCC
>LZPB01000351.1:0-13177 GCA_001676865.1 Ceratocystiopsis minuta
GGGTACTCCCAGTCGATGTCGACGCCGTCCGCGCCCGTCGCCGCCACCATGCGCGCCACGTTGCGCGCGAACCGCGCCCGCGCCGCCGCCGTGCGCGCGCCCGCCGCGAACCCGGCCGTGTCGCCCCAGCCGCCAATCGCCACCAGGATCTTGGTCGTGTTGGCAAACTGCGCGCGCGCCGCCTCGACCGTCGTGAACAGCGGCCAGTCGTCCGCGCGGCTGCCGCCGTCGTCGCGGTCGTGCGCCGGGTCGTTGAACACGTCCGACCGCATAAACGCCAGCGCCACGTGCGTGATGTACTGCGTCTCGGGGATGTGCGTGGGCACGATGGGGTGTTGTCTGGCCATTAGCCGTCGGTTGTGGCAGCTCCGACACTCGTAGACGAACCCATACACTCGCAGACGAACCCTAGACGCAGACAAAGGCACTCACCCTGTCAAATACACCATGTTGCGCAGCCCCGGCTGGGGCGCGGCCGTCGCGCCCAGCGCCAGCGCCAGCGCATGGAAGCCCGCAAAGAAGCCCAGCCACATGACGGCGCCCTTCCAGAGCGAGCGGAGGCGGCTTGCCGGTGCCGGGACGTCTGTCGCGTCGTCAGCCATGAGTGTGAAATGTGTGTGTGGTCTGGTTGTCGGCAGGGAAGCTTGACAGAAGGAGGGGAATGCGGAAGGAGGGGCACCTTTTCTGAAAACACCGTTCGTCGGACAGAACAGGAAGGCACGCGCTGTGCAGCTCTTTCCCCCGTCGCGTCGAGCTCAAGGGACCCGTCGTATCTCACGAGCACAAAAGGAAGGCGGCGGCAGGGTCGTTCCTGCGTCGTTGGGTGCGGTTGTTGCAGCTTGCTGGCCCCACACGAGCTTTGGCGTCGTCGATTGGTTGATTTTTTTTTTTCCTCTTCCATTCTACACCTTCACCTCCAACCACCTGCAACCACACAACCACACAACCACACCACCACCACCATGCTCGAGAACCAGTGCATGCTGCCGCTGTCGGCAGACATCTTTGCGCAGATCCTGCACCCGACAGAGCCGCTGCTGACGGTGGGGCTGTCGAGCGGGCGCGTGGAGTGCTACCGGCTGCCGGACGACGACGCCGCCGCCGCCGCCGACGCCAGCGACGCCAAGGCGACGGCGCGCGGGGTGATCACGCCGCTGTGGACGACGAAGCGGCACCAGGGCAGCTGCCGCAGCCTGGCGTACGGGGTGGACGGGGCGTCGGTGTACTCGGCGGGGGCGGACGCGGTGGTCAAGCACTTTGACCCGCACAGCGGGCGCGTGGTCAGCAAGGTGGCGCTGCCGCCGCGGCACGACGGCGCGGCGGACCCGCCGGCGATCCTGCACGCGCTGTCGCCGCAGACGCTGCTGCTGGGGACGGACGAGGGGTTTCTGTACGTGTACGACTTGCGGGCGGCGGCCCCCGCGGAAGACGGGGGCGTGGCGGGCGCGATGCACACGAAGCCGGCGCGCACGCACCGGCCGCACGACGACTACGTGACGTCGCTGACGGCGCTGCCGCCGTCGGCGGCGAGCACGTCCGGGTTCGCGAAGCAGTGGGTCAGCACGGGGGCGGGGACGCTGGCGGTGACGGACCTGCGGGCGGGGATCGTGGCGCGGTCGGAGGACCAGGGGGCGGAGCTGCTGGGGGCGGCGCTGGTGCCGAGCGGGCTGGGCCCGCGGCGGCTGCGCGGCAACCCGGTGCTGGCGGTGGGCACGGGCGAGGGCGTGCTGACGCTGTGGGACAAGGGCGCGTGGGACGACCAGCAGGAGCGGGTGCACGTGCGGGCGGGCCGCGGCGGCGGCGGCGACGCGGCGAGCCTGGACGCGGTGGTGCGCGTGCCGGACCACGCGGCGTGGGGCGCGGCGACGACGAAGAACCGGGCGCAGACGGTGGTGGTGGGCGCGGACGACGGCACCGTCAGCGTGGTCGACCTGCGCACGCGCGAGGTCGGGCAGGTGCTGCGGCACGACGAGGTCGAGGGCGTGGCCGCGGTCGGGTTCGACGCGCTGGGGCGGCTGGTGACGGCGGGCGGGAAGACGGTGGGCGTGTGGCGGGAGAACAGCGATGTGGCCGGGGGGGGGGACGACGAGGACAGCGATGATAGCGACGACGACGGCGTCGACGCCCCGCCGGCACCGACCGGCACGAAGCGCAGCAAGACGGCCGCCGCCAGCGACGCCGCCGACAGCGACGCCGACAGCGACAGCGACAGCGACGCGGACCGCGGGCCCAAGCGGCGCAAGCGCAAGGGCCGCAAGGGCAAGGGCAAGGGGCGCGGCGGCGGGCCGCCCAAGATGTCGTTTCCGGGGTTGGACTGATGGGTGATGATGACGAATCGATTCTCGTTCTTGTGCTCGGCCCTGGCCGTATCCAGGCTTGGTGGCATCTACGCCGTACATGCCCCGTCCGTCCGTGTCGTGCCGTCTCGTCTGTCCGTCTGCCCGGGCCTGTGCCGGTGCATGGACGGCGGACGCGGGTTTGGAAGAGAGGTCCAGACCGTCGTATCAAGCACCTTCCCCTTCCTTTTCTCGTTGCGCCCTTTTGCTCGCCAGGTCCCGTCGTCGCCAAGTCCCGTCGTCGGCGTGGCCCGCGAACCCGTTGCAGTCGGCTGTGGCCGCAGCGGGATGGGGTGGAGCAGTGTGGCGGTGGTGGCGGTGGTGGCGGTGCAGTCTGGGGCACTTCCCGATTTGGCCGTGCCTCGGTTGTTGGGGGCAGCTGCTCCTAGGGCTCCTATTGGATGTTTCCAGCGTGTTTTGCAGCATCTTCCCAACGATTCTGGTGATCCTCTCTGCACGTCGTTGTCTTTCTTTTGTCTCTGCTCTTCTGTCTCTTCCTTTGTCTGTATCTCCTTGTCCTTCCGTTCTGCTCATCCCACCCATCCAACATGGCCTCTGTCGCCGCCAAGGTGGCCAACGCCGGGGTCCTGATCCCGCTGTTCAGCGCGCTCAGCGGCGCGGCGGCGGCCTACGGCGGCTACTCGGTGGTGGCGCACCGCGACGCGTGGGCGGCGTGGGCGGTGTGGTTTGTGCGCGGCCCGGGGCGGACGAGCCGGCTGCTGCTGGCGCTGTTCCTGGCGCTCAACACCAAGTCGCTGCCGCTGGCGTGGACGTTCCGGGTGTTCGGGGCGATCGTGCGGCAGGCGGCCGGGCCGGGGCCGGCGACGCCGCGGGCGCCGGCGGACCTGTTCCGCTACAGCGTGACGCAGACGCGCACGACGCTGCTCGAGACCGACTACAACTTCCACAAGAGCAACAGCACGTACTTTGCCGATCTGGACCCCGCGCGCTCGCACCTGGTCATGCGGCTGCTGGGGCCGGGCATCGCGGCGGCCAGCCACAACGCGCGCACGCGGCTGGTCTGCCAGGACGCGGACGCGGCCGCCGGCGGCGGCCAGCCCTACCCCGGCGTGTTCAGCATCGGGCTCGGCGCCGTCGCGTGCAGCTTCCGGCGCGAGATCGCGCCGTTCCAGGCGGTCGAGCTGTGGACGCGCATCCTGGCCTGGGACCGCAAGTGGCTGTACATGGTGACGCACTTTGTCGTCAAGGGGCGCGTGCGGCCGGGCGCCGCCGTCGACGAGGCCACGCTGCAGCGCCACGTCGTCGCCACCGCCATCAGCAAGTACGTGTTCAAGCTCGACCGCTTCACCGTGCACCCGACCTTCCTCCTCGAGGCCAGCGGCGTGCTGCCGGCACGCCCGGGCGGCGGCTGGCGCGGCGGCGGGCCGGACGCGGTGGGCGACATGGCCGACCTGGTCGAGGGCCCTGACGAGGACGGCGACGACACCGCCGACGCCGCCTGGGACTGGAAACGCGTCGAGCGCAAGCGCCGCGAGGGCATGGCGATCGCGGCACACTTTGCGGCGCTGGACGGCGCCAGCGCGGTGTTTGACGGCGGCCGCGACGGCTACCTAGGCAAGTTTTTCCCGGGGTAGCTGTGCAGAGAGTAGGCATGGGTTTGTCATCGTGTCCAGTCCTCGTTTTTCACGAGTATGTTGTATCCTTAGAGCTAGATTTAGACTTACATCACTACGAGTACGCGTACTTTTCCAGGTCTCGTGCGGAGGCGGTACTTTTGTGCGGCCATTTCCGAACAAAGAGACGTGCGAGAAGAAAAGGCGGACGAGGAAGGAAAAGGAAGAGAGAAAAAAAACGAAGAAAAAACAAGAAATAGACAAGAAAAAGGAAAAAAGGAAAAAAGAACCATTACGATGACACAGACCGCCCAGTGCACGCGGGGAAAGTCGAAAAACCCAGGAAAAGAAAGAAAAAAGGAAGGAAAACGGCGCGAGGAAAAAAAAAAAAAAAAAACGAACTGGATCCCCCCCGGCGAACCAGGGTCCCCCTCCCCGTATTGCCGTGCCGTGCCCGTCCGATACGGGGACCACGAACCTGTGATGATGCTGGGGCGGCCGGGGCGGCGTGAGGGGGAAGGGCCCGCGCTAGTGCCGAATCGGGGAATTGAGCGACGGGGCGTGTGCGTTGCGGTGCGTTTTGGTGTAGTGCTATTGGCTGGGGAGCGGGGGTGCTCGGCAAAGCTGAGGAGAGAGAGCATGTGCTTGGGGACTGCGTCTTTTTTGTCGTCGTTGTCGTCGTTGTCGTCGTCGTCTTTTTCCCTGTTCTCATTTCGCGGTGGTGATGCCATCACGATGAAGTTCCAGTGGCGAGCCTGACGTCTGCGTCGTGGTCCAACACAAGTCGACTCAAGTAGACAAAAGTAGACAAGTACGACGTAGACAAGTAGACGAAACGAACGGCTGCTGCTGGTGAAACGAACAGGCAGTCCTTCATCCGTCTCTTCACATGCGACGACGGCCATCGAGGGTGGGCCTGGGCCGGCCAGGGCAACGACCAGGGTCGCGGGCGACCAGCAGGGCACTGGCCCGGTACCCCGGCCGACCTCCCCTCAGTTGGCCACTTGCCCCGATGTCATCGTACTCCGTAGTGCGCCGGACGATAATACATCATGGCCAGCACCGGGTCATGTCTGGTTGGACCCCCCCCCCCCCCTCCCCGCTGTGAGCGTGCTGGCCGTATTTAGGACCGAGCCGTCCTCTTTTTTGGGAGTTTTTCCTTTTTTTTTTTTTTCCGTTTTCCGTCTCTCCACCTACTCTTTGTTCATCTTCGATTTCCGATTGCTTCTGCCGTCTCTTCCTCGTTCGTTTCGTCCTTCGTTCTGACTCACCTTCCTCTGCGTCTCCCTCCGTCCGCCATGAAGTACGCCACCGCCCTCGCCGCCGTCCTGGCCGCCGCCTCGTCGGCCTCGGCCGCCACCAACGCTGCCGACGCCGCGGAAGCCGGCGCCGTCGCCCTCGCCCAGGCCGCCACCGAGGGCACCCACACGCACATCATCGAGCTGCTGCTCGAGGTGCCCTTCTGCGCCATCGGCTGCCTGTACGCCGCCGCCGAGGGCGCCGGCTGCAGCTTCCTCGACTTCGGCTGCCAGTGCAAGAAGCAGAGCCAGGTCACCCAGCTGGCGCTGCCGTGCCTGACCAACACCTGCAGCACGAACAAGATCATTAGTGCGTGACCCCCCCCCTCACGAGGACGATGCTTGGCCGTGCGTGACCGTTGCTGACCCCCCAGAAACCGCAAACATCGTCAACCAGATCTGTGCCATCGAGAACCCGCCCACGACGACCAACCCCGCCACCGCGTCGGCCACGGCCACGGCCGCGCCCGGCTGGGGAAGCGGCAGCAGCAAGGATGCCGACGCGGACGCCGACTCGGATGACGACTACAACGACTCCGACGACAACTGGAGCGCCGTCCGCGTCGAGAAGCGCCGCCACTGGCGCTTCGAGCAGGCCGACGCCTGGAAGCGTCTGGGCGAGCTCGAGGCCGCCGCCAAGTACCGCGAGGCCCTCGCCGCCGAGGCCGACGCCCGCAACCGCCACGGCCTGCCGCTCCTCCGCCCGGGCGAGCGCCGCGCCGTCACCGGCTCCGTCACCGGCTCCGTCACCGGCTCCGCCATCCCCGCCGGCTCGTCCATCCCCGCCGCGTCGTCCATCCCCTCCGCCATCGGCTCCGGGCCCACGCCCGTCGCCACCGCCGGCGCTGCCCGCGCCGCGGCGCCCGTCGCCGCCGTGGCCGCCGGCGTCGGCGCGCTGGTCCTGGCTGCGCTGTAGGGAAGGCGTCTCTTGTGAAAGGGGGCGACTCCTGTCTCTTGTGGAAGGGGGTGACTCTTCTCTGTCTCTTGTCTTTTGTTCTTGGGTGTCACCGGTGTGTGACCGGCGTGCGACGGCGTTGTCTTGATTTATCTATGAGGATTGGTCTGACGGCAGGCGTAATGGGAGGTTCCAGAAGACGTTCGAGTTTACTCGTAGGGTAGAGGAAGAAAAAAAAGAAAAAGAGAAAAAAAACAAATGAACCAAAGAAACAACAAGAAAAACGAACGAGCACGGCCACACCCCTATACCAGAGCCACGGCGGGTTCCGCGTCCCGACGCTGCCCACCGTGGCACTGCACGTGGCAGGCGTCCATGCCATGCTGTGTTGCGCCTGTCTGGGCGTGTGGTGCGTGGTGCGTGGTGCGTGGTGCGTGGTGCGTCGGCTGTGCACCCTGTTGCTGTGTTTTGTGCTGCGTGGCGCCCACGCGTCGGGCTCCCGGGTATGCACGTGGCCGAGCGCGCGCCCGGATTCGTGCATATCTCGTCGGCCTCTTGACGGACTCCGTGGAGTGCGGGTGCCCCGTATGGCGCCAGCGGCCTTATATTATGGGACCCGCTCGTGGGCCCGCGGGGACAAGCTTACTGGCGGGCTTTCTTGCAGCGGGCAGCGCACAATCCCCGCTCTCGGGAGGGCGTGCATCCGCCATGGGGGTTGTGCAGGAGTTGTGCAGGAAGGGAAGGAGGGAAGGAGCGCAGGGCAGGCGGCAGGGGAGGACAGCAGAAGGACGCAGGAGGCAGGAACGAAGGGACACAATAGGAACCGTAGGACAAGAGAAGTCAACAGAGGAAAAGAAGGCTGAAACAGGAAGGCGACAAAAGAAGAAGAAAAGAAGCACGAATAAAAAAAATGGAAAAAAGAAAAGGAAAAAGGAAAAAGAAACAAGCGCAATCTTATACGCACTTTGGCAATTGTCCGTCTCGCGTCCGGACAGGGATCCTAGGCTAGGAGAGGGCATCCTCCGTGCCACGAACAGCCGGTTTCTCGCCTGGGCCTCACCTGTCTCTCCTTTTTGTCGGGTTCCCGTTTCCCTTTTCTTCCTCTTCTTCCTCTTCCTCTTCTTCCTCTTCTTCTTCTTCCGTCCTTCCTTTCCTCCTTCTTTTCTTTTTCTTCATATCTCCCCATCTCTCTCTCCCCCCCCCCCTTTCCCTTCTCGTCGCTCCTTTGCCCTGATCCGGCCGCTTTGTCCTCTTGCCCCCCCTTTTCCTTTTTTTCCTCTTCCCCTTCTTTTGCTTCGCGTCCACGGAAACAGCCGACGACGCGAAACCTTACTCCCCCTTGAACCACAGCTCCATCGTGCGTGGAGAGAGACGAGCACTCTATAGATAGCACGCGATCCGAATACGGGACCGCCAGAACAAATGGCCGACACCTCCACGGTCGCGGCGCGGACCGGCTCGGCCACGTCGACGACGACGACCGTCGGCCCGGACACGTCTGCCGGGGCCGCCGCAGCGGCCGTCGACGACACCAAGGTCGTCGACGAGACCGACGACACCGACCTCGAGGAGCGGCGGCCGGCGCGGTCGCCGTCGCGCGCGTCGCGTGCGTCGCGTGCGTCGCGCGCCGCCGAGATCCAGCAGGCCGCCGACGAGGGCCACGACGCCGACATCCCGTCGAGCATCGGCTACGTGCTGGACAAGCACGGCGAGGCGCAGCGGCGGCGGTCGCTGGGGACGGCAGACGTCGAGAAGGGCGACGGCGACGAGAGCAGCAGCGGCAGCGGCAGCGGCGGCGACGCCGACGCCGACAACGACGGCGACCCCAACGCCGTGTGGTGGGACGGGCCCGACGACCCGGCCAACCCGTACAACTGGCCGACGTGGCGCAAGGTGGTCAACTGCGCTCTGATCAGCATGCTGACGTTTCTGACGCCGCTGGCATCGTGTGAGTCCCCTCTGATGTCCTTGCTTCTTTCCCTCTTGACGCCTTTGCTAACCAACAGCCATCTTCGCCCCTGGCGTCCCCCAGCTCATGGCCGAGTTTGGCAGCGACAGCAACATGCTGGCCGCGTTTGTGGTGTCGGTGTATATCCTGGGGGTGCGTTCGTCCCCTTTGTTGTTCTCTTGTTCTCCTCTTCTCATCCCTCTAACTGGTCAGTTCGCCTTCGGCCCCCTCGTCATCGCGCCCATGTCCGAGGTGTACGGCCGCAACATTGTGTACCACGTGTGCAACGTCGGCTTCGTCGCGTTCGTCGTGGGCTGCGCGCTGGCGCCGTCGCTCAACGCGCTCATCGTGTTCCGCTTCTTCAGCGGCCTCTTCGGCTCGTGCCCGCTGACCAACGGCGGCGGCTCCATCGCCGACATGGTCGCGCAGGAGAAGCGCGGCGCCGCCATGGCCAGCTTCTCCATCGGCCCGCTGCTGGGCCCCATCATCGGCCCCGTGGCCGGCGGCTTCCTGGCCACGGCCAAGGGCTGGCGCTGGGTGTTCTGGCTGATTGTGATTGTCGGCGGCGCGCTCAGCCTGGTGCTGCTGGTGTGCATGCGCGAGACGTACGCGCCGCTGCTGCTGCAGCGCAAGGCCGCGCGCCTGCGCAAGAGCACGGGCAACCCGGCGCTGCACAGCCGCCTGGACGTCGGCCTGAGCACGGCCGACTACTTCAAGCGCAGCGTGCTGCGGCCGATGCGCATGCTGACGCTGTCGCCGGTGGTGCTGGTGTTTGCGCTGTACATGGCGGTCGTGTACGGCTACCTGTACCTGATGTTCACCAGCATCACGCAGGTCTTCGAGTCCAGCTACGGCTTCAGCACCAACATTGTCGGCCTGGTGTACCTGGGGCTGGGCGTCGGCTCCATGGGCGGCATGGTCACCTTCAGCAGCATGTCGGACCGCTACATCAAGAAGATGGCCGCGCGCGACGGCGAGGGCTTCAAGCCCGAGTACCGCCTGCAGCAGCTGCCGTGGGGCGCCGTGATGCTGCCGGCCGGCTTCTTCATCTACGGCTGGACGGCCGAGTACCACAAGCACTGGATCGCGCCCATCATGGGCATGGTGGTGATCGGCTTTGCGAACCTGGTCATCTTCATGTCCATCCAGCTGTACCTGGTCGACGCCTTCACCGTGTACGCGGCCAGCGCGCTGGCGGCCAACACGGTCATCCGGTCCATCTTCGGCGCGCTGCTGCCGCTGGCGGGGCTGCAGATGTACGAGGCGCTGGGGCTGGGCTGGGGCAACAGCCTGCTGGGCTTCATTGCGGTGGCGATGATCCCGGCGCCGTTTATCATTCTCAAGTACGGCGAGCGGCTGCGGAAGCGGTATGTGATCAAGGATCTGTGATCGCTTGTGACTGGTTCTTGGTTCTTGGTTCTTGGTTCTTGGTTCTGGTTCTTTTGTTCGCTTTTTTGCATTTCGTGGCATAGACTAATGTAGACGTCTAATTGTTTAAACGGTCCTTCCTTGTCTTGTGCTCCTTGTGCCTTCCTTGCCAAGTTGTTGACTTCAGGGGCTCCTGCCGTCTTTGTGCCTTGTGCTCCTTGGCGCCTTCCTTACCATGTTGTTGACTTCAGGGGCTCCTGCCGTGCGCACTGTTGTGCCCGTTGCGCCGCTGCAGTTGCTGGATCGGGCAGGTGCAGCTGGTCTGCTCTGTCTGCATCTGTTCTGTAGTCTGCATCTGCTGTGCTCTGTTATCGTCACCATCACCATCACCATCACCATCATCAACACCATCACCACCATCATCACACCATCACCATGGACTACCGCGTCGCCATCAGCTCCACCTCCCTCGGCCAGGCCTGTGCCGGCCACTCCCTCGAGCACCGCCTCGACATGGCCAGCCAGCACGGCTTCGAGGGCGTCGCCCTGAGCTTCGACGACGTCGAATTTGTCGCCCAGATGCTGCCCGACGACCCCGACGATGCCCACAGCGCCGCCCTCCCGAACGCCGCCCAGATGCTCCCATATGACCCCGACGATGCCGTCAGCTTCCCGCCCCCGCCCGAATCCGCCCGCCACACCGCCCGCCTGCTGCGCGCCGCCGCCGTCGTCCGCGACCTGTGCGCCGCGCGCGGCCTCGTCGTCGCCTGCCTGCAGCCGTTCCGCCACCTCGAGGGCCTGCGCTGCCGCGACGCCTTCCCCCAGCGCCTGGCCCAGCTGCAGGAGTGGTGCGCGGTGGCGCGGGCGCTGGGCACGGACCTGGTGCTGGTGATCGCCAACGAGCTGCCGGCGGATATGTTGGAGGAGAACAGCTGCCACAGCAGCGACAGCACCCTCGCCGAGCGGCCGGTCGATCGGTTCGAGGGCAGCAGCGACACCACGCTCGTCAACCAGCCGGCCGGTCTGTTGGTCGGCCACCGTGCCGCCACCATCGTCGCCGACCTGCGCGCCGCCGCCGACGCCGCCCACCCCGTCCGCCTCGCCTACGCCGCCAGCCCCGCCGCCCCGCACGTCGCCGCCTGGGACCTCGCCTGGGCCCTCGTCCGGCGCGCCGACCGGCCCAACCTCGGGCTCTGCATAGACGTGCTCCACTCGGTCGTCGGCCTCAGCGCCCCCCCGCGGTCGCCCGACGCGCTGCCGCAGCTGGTGTTGCCCCCCGACCGGCTTTTCTTTGCGCAGATTGCCGACAGCCCGACGAATGTCGACGAAATTTCGCGTCAACTCATGCACACCCGCGCCCGCCAGAACACCCCTCCCCCCGCGGCCGCCTACAGCACCCGCCTCTTCTACGGCGAGCCCGGCCGCCTGCCAGTCGTGCGCCGCGTCACCGCGACCGTGCTGCACGCGCTGCCGGCGGGCGGCTGGGCCAGCTTCGACATCAGTGACGAGATCATGGCCGAGCCGGGGCCGCACGTGCCCGAGGAGCTGGCGCAGCGCGGGGCGGCCGCGCGGCTGCTGCTGAAGAGGGAGATGCGCGAAGACGCGCAGCGGCGGTGGCCGCCGGAGCGGGAGGAGGGGCCGAAGCCTGGACGGCTACGCCGACTGTGGCGATGGGGACGCGGCCTGGGCCGGGCGCACCGGCTGGGCAATTTGGCGGCACTGTTCAGGAGGGGGTAGGGAGAGCAGGCAGGCGACTAGACACGGAGAGAGAGAGAGACATGCGACGAGAGAGAACGAGTTGAGTATAGCATTCAGACATTAAAAAAACAGTCTTGGGTATCATCGGCCAGAAATCAACGACCGCACACGACACACCACACCACACCCCCCCCCCCTAACTATACCACGACGCCTTCTTGCCGGCGTCCAGGCTGTACAGCAGCCGGCAGCGGTCCGTCTGGCACACCTTGGCGCGGGCCAGGTTCTTGAACTTGGGCCCGGCCGGGCCGGTGATGTAGTGGTACTGGCCGAAGAGGCGCCACTGGCGCGGGTCGCCCAGCGGCAGCAGCTCGTCGCCCCAGGGGCCGGCAAAGTCGAACCAGGAGGTGGGCGCGGCGGGGTTGGCGGCGGCGGCGGACAGGGCGCCGGGGGTGAGCACGGAGCCGTTGGCGACGGCGAGGTCGTAGTGGAAGGCCCAGTGGTGGCGGGCGGGGTCCCAGAGCGGGCCGCGGTCGGTCTCGTCGCGCAGCATCTTGAAGGGCAGCACGTAGGGGTGGGTGCCGGGCAGGGCGTACATGGCGTGGCTGCCGACGGCGGAGTAGATGACGGGGCGGTCGAACGCGCCGCTGCCGCCGCTGCCGCCGCTGCCGCCGCTGCCGCCGCTGCCGGGCGCGCGCCGCTTCTCGAGGGCGCTCCACGCGTACGCCTGGCCGCCGGCGTGCTCGCTCAGGAACAGCGCGCGCGGCACGCCGTTCTCGAAGCGGATCATGCAGTGCTCCCAGTCGCCGACGTGGTTGCCGTAGCGCACGCGCAGCACCGTCTGCCCCAGGTTGTAGCTGTAGAAGAAGAACCAGAACGCGTCCACGATGCCGGCGCCCTTGTCGACGACGACGAGCATCGCCGGCGCGCGCGAGTAGCCGGCGGCGTCGGGCTTGTGGCCGGAGGCAGCTGGAAGGGAATAGGCCCCCGGCTCTTGGAGGACCACCTGCTCGCGCCGCGCCTGCTGCGCCCGCGCGGCCGCCGGGCCCTGCCGCCGGCCGCCGCCGCCGCCGCCGCCGCTCTTGAGGGTCTGGCCGTGGCCCCCCAGCTGCGCCAGCTTGCGCGGGTCCGCGATCCGGTGCAGCGGGTGGGCGTCGTCGACCTCGAACCAGGTGGTGTCGTCGGCGAAGCGCGGCGGCGGCTGCTGGTAGTCGTGGCCGTTCTTGGCGTCGTGGCGGGGGGNNGGTCGTCACGGTCGTCACGGTCTTGGTGCTCGCCCTCATCGTCCGCCGGAAACGCCTGCGGAATCCCCCCGTGGCTGTGCAGCCACTCCGGCCGCGCCTCCACGTCGTCGTCGCTCGTCAGGTACACAAAGTAGTTGTCGCCGCCGTTCAGCTGCCCCAGGTTGTCCAGCGTCAGCGGGTCCGGCCGCGCGCTCGTGTTCGCCATCGGCGCGCCGTCCTGGTACGGCGTCATGTGCCGCACGTGTTCGTCGATGCGCGACGGCCAGAAGTTCTCGCCGGAGAAGAGGTGCACCAGCGGGGCGTAGTCGAGGACGTACTGGGGGACGGCTTTGGCCGTCGCCCGCCGTTGTTGTTTTTCGTTTTGTTCTTGTTTTTGTACTTGCGGCTGCGGCTGCGGCTCACCGGCAATCTCCCAGCTCTCCTGGCCGAGCGACTCCCGCCACAGATACGCCGGCACGCTCGCGTTCCCGGGCGTCGACCGCAACTCCAGCCGCCGCAGCTCGCCACCATCGTCGTCGTCGTCGTGGTCGCGGTTCTCGTGGTCGGGCAGCGCCGGTGCGTCCCACCGCAGATGGTGCACGCCGCACAGGCTCAGCCAGCGGCACGTCTGGCGGTCCAGCCAGTACGGGCTGGAGTCCACCCAGCGGCGGTCGCGCAGCTTCTCTTCGGGCGTGGGCGGCGTGGGATCGAGCACCTGGGGGACGAACCACAGGATGAAGACGAGCGAGCCGAAGAGGCCGGCGGCCCAGGAAAGTTGGCGGAGGAACCACATGGAGAAGAGAGAAATGAGAGGAGGAGAGGAAGAGGAAGAGGAGG
>LZPB01000352.1:0-13879 GCA_001676865.1 Ceratocystiopsis minuta
TGCTGCGCGACGAGGACCTGGGCGTGACGATCCTGCTGAAGCGGCGCGGCCACTACGACTTTGACGTGCGCGGCAAGAAGGGCCGCGAGCGCCTGTTCCCGGTGCCGGTGCGGCGGCGGCGCACCGACGCGTTTGGCGAGCTGATCCGGCCGGACGAGTACCTGCGCGCGGAGGAGCGCGAGGAGGACGCGGCAGCCAAGACGGCCGAGGCGGCGGTGGTGGCGGCGGTGGCGGCGGGGGTCGGGGGGGGCGTCTCGACGGCAGCGGCAGCCCAGCCGGAAGAGGACGGCGGACTCGGCAAGAAGCGCAAGTGGGACGACGTGGGCCGGTCGGCGGCGGGGACGGCGGCCAGCCGGCGGCGACGGGGGGCGACGGGGGCGGTGGCCGCGGCGCCGGCCGAGAAGGCACCGATGCCGTCGCGGCGCGACAACGACGGCCGGGGCGCACACGACCGGGACAGCGACCGGGACAGCGACTCCGACTCCGACGCCGACTCCGAGGACGACGGCGCGGCGGCGGTGGCGGCGGCCGGGCCGTGCAAGCTGGCGTTTGCGACGGCGACGGTGGCGGTGCGGGCGCACATTGCGTACGTCGACTACTCGGGGCTGCACACGGCGCGCAACCTGGAGATGCTGCTGCCGCTGGTGGAGCCGCGCAAGCTGATCCTGGTGGGCGGCAGCGCGGCGGAGACGGCGGCGGTGGCGGCGCAGTACCGCGCGGTGGTGGGCACGCTGCGCGGCGTGGCGGCGGGCGACGTCGAGGTGCTGGCGCCGCGGGTGGGCGACGCGCCGGTGGACGCCAGCGTGGACACGCACGCGTGGGCGGTGCGGCTGGCGGACGCGCTGGTGCAGCGGCTGCAGTGGCAGACGCTGCGGGGGCTGGGCGTGGTGACGCTGCGGGGGCAGTTGAAGAACGACGGCGACGACACGGACGGCGGCACGCCGACCCTCGACGTGACGACGGCGACGACGACGACGCGGCAGGCGCCGCTGCACGTGGGCGAGCTGCGGCTGGCGGACCTGCGGCGCGCGATGCAGGCGGCCGGGCACACGGCGGAGTTCCGCGGCGAGGGCACGCTGGTGATCGACGGGTCGGTGGCGGTGCGCAAGACGAGCGCGGGCCGGGTCGAGGTCGAGAGCATCGGGCTGGCGTCGGACGGCGGGCCGGCGACCAAGGTGGGCGGCACGTTCTACGCGGTGCGGCAGATGATCTACAAGGGGCTGGCGGTGGTGGCGGGGTGAGGACTCGTGTGTGTCTGTACGATACGATAGTTGATGAGAAGACTTCAGACTTCAGTGCAACGACGGCATTGGTTCGGCCAGTCGGGCTCGGCTTTCGAAATGAGGGTGGACCGTGGCGGTGGTGAAGACATCCCTCGTATCCGAACGTCCGTGCCCGTGGCATCAGCTTGGCAGGGGAGCGAGCGCCTGCTCCACCGTGGTTGTCCGGGCAAAGTCCTTCGTATTACGCATCCTCGTAATCAGACGCGACAACGAGGCTTTTCGTTTTTCGTCTTTTCTCTGGACGCGATGCTTACGAGTACACGGTACGTACCCTCGCGGTACACAGACACAAGCGCAGACACGTGTCGCACGTCGAGGGAGGCAAGGAGGGAACAAAGAGGAACAAAAGAGGAAGGAACGAGGCGGACGAGGGAGCGAGCAAACACAGTGGGCCGACCGCTTTGGCAAGGCAACACACCTGCACTGCTGCTGCACTGCTCCCTGTAATACAGCGCACTCATGCAGGGAGTGCGGCCGTAAGACCCGTCGCCGGCCCCCCGTTCGCCCAGCAGCTCGCGGCGCTGCGACGCGCCCCCCCAGCCCCTATACTGCTCGCACTGTCTCACACCGTACGACGGGCGCGCCGCCTGATTGGCCACAGCACGGCCCCGTATCAACGGCTGCTTGGCGGTTGCCAACTTTTCCTCGCCAGCGCTCTCGTTCTGTCTTCTCGGGCAACCAACCGCTCCTCTCATTTCCGCCATTGTTTCCAGCACGTCTTTCGACCACGGCGCCGTCCTGCGTCTCTCTCCCGCTCCCTTTGGTCCTTCGTTCTCGACGTCTTCGCCATCGTCGGCGTCTTCCATCTTGTCTCTCGTTCTCTCTCGTCCGCGTCATCCTCTTTTTTTTTCATCTCTCCTCATCCTCTTTCCATCGCCATCTCGCCATCCATCCCCCATCCCATCACACCATGCCGGCGCTCGGCCTCTCGCCTTAGCTGTCGTCCTTCTCCGAGTCAGCATCCCGCCCGCCCAATCCGATCGCTGGCTGCTGCTGCGATGCCCTCCTTTGCCAACGACGAAGAAAACGCGCCCGTCCTGGCCCAACCCCCCCTGTCCTCGGCCTCCTCCACCCCGGCCTCGTCCCCGTCGCGCTCCCCCCTGGCCGCCGGACCGTCGTCGTCCTCGTCGTCGGCTGCTGCCGCCTTTGCCAAGTCGCTCGCCACCGCCCGCGTCACCGCCCGGCCCGCCGCCGGCGGCCTGCTGGCCTCCGTCGACAGCAACGTGGCCCGCACCGCCGCCACCGCCCATGGCCCGCCGCCTCCCCAGCGCACCGCGCCGCTGCCGCCATCCTCGCCCCCTCCTTCGCCGCCGCTGCGCGCGCCCTCCGATGCCGCCGCCGCTGCTGCCCCCGTCTACTCTTCCGCCGCGGACGCCGACGACCAAATCGACCGCTCGTCCACCGCCTCGTCCACAGACATGATCGGCCGCGGCGACAGCGGCCGCACCGGCGGCCGCAGCAGCAGCACAGGCGGTGCCGCCAGCTCGCACGCCACCACGACCGTTCCCGACGACGACCTGGATATCCGTTTCGACGGGATGTCCGATCTGGACGAGAAGAGGGACGTTCGCAACGGGGACAGGGACAACGCACGCCCCCTGGTTTCCTCCATCTCTACACCCGTCGTACCAGACAGAGCACCGCCGCCTCCACCGTCTGCTCATACGGGTCCTCTGACGTCCCAATCGGCGTCCCAACTCCCTGCGGCCTCTCGCTGGCCAGAGGCGCCCTCTTTTCCACCCCCACCACCACCAACATCTTCCACACCCGACGCGCATGCCGCTCGGAAAAGCCAAGGGAGCGGCGGCCCTGTTTCCGTCCCCAGTCCCCTGGTTGACCGGACACGCGTCATCGTCCCGGCGGCACCACCACCTCCGCTGCGCTCCTCACAAGACACCATGCTCCGTCTCCCGTACGGGGGCGGCACAGACGAGACGGGCTCGGCAGACGCCAGCCTGGCCGAGGCACACCCCCGGCACTCGGTCGCCTCGACGAGTGCCAGCTCCACCCATCTCTCGACGGCGGACGCCTACAACGGCCGGACCACGCACCGGGGCGAGGTGCCCGCCAGCCGCCTCTCGAGCCAGACGATGCGCACCAGCGGCACGCTCCAGCCACCATCCCATCCGGGCCAGCCGCCGTCACCCTCGACCGCGTCGCCCCACCGCTTCTCTTCCCCTCCTCTGTACAACCCGGGCGCCAGCACAGCCGCCGCGCCCCCCATGGCCACTGCTCCGCCCCTGAAGCACCGGCATACGCTCGAAGTGCCCAAGCCGGCGCCGGCGCGGAACTCGCGCGAGGGCCTGGAGGCGGGCAGCGGCGGCGGCGGCAGCGGCAGCGGCAGTGTGTTTGCGTCGGGCCGCTTCTCGCCCACGGCCGTGGCCGGCGCCAGCAGCGGCAGCATCGGCGGCGGCAGCAGCATCGGCGGGCGGCGGGCGTCGCTGAGCCTGATGCGGCGCAACACGCGGTCGCTGCACTCGGAGCTGCCGCGCGACGAGTTTGTGCCGGACGAGGACGCGCTGCGCTGGGCGGAGGCGTACCGGCAGAAGCGCGCCAGCAAGAAGCGGCGCATGGAGCTGGACGACGACCAGGTGCTGGTGGGCCGCAAGGTGGACGAGACGCACCAGAACTGGGTGGCGGCGTACAACATGCTGACGGGGATCCGCGTGTCGGTGTCGCGCACCAACGCCAAGCTGGACCGGCCGCTGACGGACGAGGACTTCAACACGAAGCAGAAGTCGACGTTTGACATTGCCGGCAACGAAATGGTGCCCTCGGCCAAGTACGACTTCAAGTTCAAGGACTACGCGCCGTGGGTGTTCCGGCGGCTGCGCGCGCTGTTCCACCTGGACCCGGCCGACTACCTGATGTCGCTGGTGGGCAAGTACATCCTGTCGGAGATGGGGTCGCCCGGCAAGAGCGGCAGCTTCTTCTACTTCTCGCGCGACTACAAGTACATCATCAAGACGATCCACCACAGCGAGCACAAGTTTTTGCGCAAGATCCTCAAGGACTACTACCAGCACGTGACGGAGAACCCGAACACGCTGCTGTCGCAGTTCTTTGGGCTGCACCGCGTCAAGATGCCGTACGGGCGCAAGATCCACTTTGTGGTGATGAACAACCTGTTCCCGCCGCACCGCGACATCCACCAGACGTTCGACCTCAAGGGCTCGACGATCGGCCGCGACTACCCGGAGGAGCTGCTGTCGAAGAACCCGCGCGCGACGATGAAGGACCTGAACTGGCTGCGGCGGCACCAGCACCTGGAGCTGGGCGTGCTGAAGAAGCGGCTGTTCCTGGAGCAGCTGCACCGCGACGTGGCGCTGCTGCAGCGGCTGCAGATTATGGACTACTCGCTGCTGGTGGGCACGCACGACGTGCGGCGCGGCAACGACGAGAACCTGCGCGGCAAGATGCTGCAGGTGTTTGAGCCGGGCGGCGAGAAGCGGCCGGCGGACGCGGCGGATGGCGGCGGCGACGACCCGCAGTCGGCGGTGCTGATGCGCACGCCGAGCAAGCTGGAGCACATGCGCAAGACGCGCGAGCTGCGGCAGATGCTCAAGGCGGAGCGGCCGATCCCGATCGGGCAGAGCAGCAACAAGATGCCGGACGAGCTCGAGGACAGCAAGCAGAGCGTCTTCTATAAGGACGACGGCGGCTTCCAGTCGACGCACGAGAACAACACGCCGGCCGACGAGATCTACTACCTGGGCGTGATTGACTGTTTAACTCATGTAGGTTTTCCCCTCCTGTCCTTTTCCTCTTGTGTCTGAGCTAACCCCCCCAGTATGGCGTTGTCAAGAAAATCGAGCATTTCTGGAAAGGGCTCTCGGCCGACGCGAGCCAGATCTCGGCCTTGCCGCCGCAGCAGTACGGCGACCGGTTCCTCAAGTTTGTGTCGGGCATCACGATGTCGCCCGAGGACGCGGCGGTCGAGCGGGCTGCCGCGGCCGCGGAGGCGGCGACGACGGCCACGGCAACGGCCACGGCCACAACCGACGCAGCAGCGGCGGCGGCGGCGCCCACCACGGCACCCGTGCCGGCTACGACTGTCGAGACGTCAGCCATGGCGACGGGCCGCGACAAGGGCAAGATGGCCGAGCACGGCGGCGCGCACTGGCCGAGCCACCTGCGGCACCGGGCGCAGCGGACGTCGGCGGACGACGGCGAGGGAGGGACGGCGGCGGGCAGTGCGGCGGGGGCCGCGGCGACGAACAGCCACCGGCTCGCGGAGAAGGAGGCGGAGCGGGCGTCGCGGACGAACGGCGACGAGGTGACCAAGACGGCGTTCTCGGTCGGCAACGGCAGCATGGTCCTTCCGGGGATGGCGGTGGTGAGTGGAGGGAGTGGCAGTGGCAGTGGCCCGGCGCAGCCGTCCACGGCCAGTGGTGCCAGTGGTGCCGGCGGGGGGGCAGGCGGGCCCGCGGCCGGCGGCGGCGGCGACCGGCGTGAGTCGATGCAGCAGCCGGCGCTGCCGATGGTGGACGAGGCGAGCGAGGCGTCGTCGACGGGGGGCCAGAGCCGGCGGCGGAGCCAGGCCAGCGGGGGGAGCAGCGTGGCGGGCGAGGCCAGCGTGGGCGGCGGCGGCGGCCCGCGGCTGCCGCCGACGCCGCCGGCCTCGGGCTACCTGAAGCCGAAGAGCGCGGACAGCGGCTACGGCGTGTCCGGGGGCGCGCGGTCGCGGTCGGGCACGGTGGGCTCGGGGCACAAGATCAAGCTGCAGCTGAGCCGCGAGAGCCTGGACAAGGCGCTGCCGCCGCTGCCGGGGGTGGACAGGGCGGCGTGAGATTGTGTCAGGAGGTGATTTCCCGGTCTTGGATACGAAAAGGACGGCCAGGCCGGTCTGTTTCTGCGTTTTCTGCGTTTTCTGCGTCTTCTGTGTCTTGTGTTTCCGTGATAGATTTCCGGTGTCATTGTCGGGGGATTGCTCTTTTGTTTTTTTTGTTTTGTCTGTTTTTTTCTTTCCTTTGTCCGACCACCGCACAAGAAGCCATTATGATACCATTTTAATTCGTCGGCTTCACTGAGCTGTCCCTTGTTCTGGCCGGCGGCCCTTCTGGTCACGTCTGGTCACCGCCGCGCCACGGTGTCGCCCGGATGGCTCTGGACGTCCATCTCGATGGCGCCCTGGGCGCGCAGGGCGGCGAGGCGCTTCTCCTTCTGGACCTGGGCGACGCGGAACTTTTTGAAGTGCGCCACCCACTGCGCGGCGCACGCGCGGTCGAGCGCGGCGGCCTCGGCGGCGCAGTGGGCGGCGGCGGCCTTGGCGTCGGCGTCGGCGTCGACGATGCCGTGCGCGTCGAGGCAGCCGAAGAAGCGGTCGCGCGCGTCCCAGCAGGCCTGGCGCTCGGCGCGCGAGGGCACGGCGGCGCCGGAGCGGATGGCGGCGGCGCGGGAGGTGTCGGCCGGGGGAGAGGAGGAGGAGGAGGAGGAGGAGAAGGGCCAGACCATGGTTGTGGTGTGGGTGGGTGGTGGTGGTGGTGGTGTAGACAATATAGGTGGTGGTGGTAGCGTCGACAGACGACAGTCGAATCGTATGCTGTGCTCGTATAGGGGTCGTGTTGTCGTCGTCGTAGAGGAGTCGTCGAAAGAAGACGTTCCAAGACGTTCAAAACCGTCGAAAAACCATGCTCTACAGCGGCGCGGTCTGACGCAATGCCGGCAGAATCCCAAGGCGGTGAGCCCTAGAGAAAGGACAACTCGCCCGAGGCCGCGCCGGGACCAGCCTTCCTCTGTCTCTCGCCCCTACGCCCCGAGCTCCCCCCGCGCACCGTCGACGCCGACACGCAGACACCGTTCTTGCTGCATCGCTTTCTCTACTGTGCCGATCCGGCTGGAGTGCCGGCTGTCTGTCCGCCTCTGTCGACGCGCCTTCCTCTACCCCTTTTCGGCCCGACCTCGACCTCGACCTCGACCTCACTGGTTTCTCCGATCCTTTCTCCCACGGCTGCCATGCGTCTGCGGTAGCCTACGTGGGCCACACACACACTTTTTCTCGTCACACACACACACACCCATGGCCCGCCGCCGCCGCCCCCGCCGCTCCGGCGCCCTGGCCGAGCTCCCGCCCGCCAAGCTGCTGGGCCAGATCGCGCTGCTGCAGGCGCTGCTGTACGCGACGCTGGCGCCGCTGATGCTGTTTGCGGCGCTGGTGTCGGGGCGCCCGTTTGCGCTCGACCTGGTCTTTGGCTGGCGGCCCTTCCGCGCCGACACCACGCAGGGCTGGGTCGTCGCCCTGGTGTGGGTGCTGGCGGCCGGCCTGGGCGGCGCGCTGGCGATCGTGCTGGTCGTCGGCCGCTCCAAGCTGGTGCTGGACTTTGCGCTGACGCTGCACGCGCTGCACCTGGTCGTCGTCGTCGTCGCCGCCGGCGGCGCCCTGCCCGCGCACGGCGCCTGGTGGGCGGCCATGGCCGTGTCCGCGGCGGTCGCCGTGGCGGCGGGCACGTGGGGGTGCCGGCAGCGGGAGCTGCGGCCGATCATGTTTGGGGGCAACACCGCCACCACATCGACAACAGCGACAGGGACGACAGCGCCAACAGCCACGTCCGCCACACCACCCCCCCCCGACGAGGAACAGGGCTTCGTCCGCGGCGGCGGCCGCGGCCGGGCGCGCGACCGCGGCGCGTACGAGATGGTGCCGATGAAGAGCGGCGAGAACGGGCGGCAGGATTGACGGGTTTTTGTTTTTTTGTATGAGACGTTGGTTTTTTCTCGGGCTTCTTCTTTTAATGTATACCTATTCTACCGATGACCGCGCCCACAGCGACAGGCCTCCCGCCGGCCGGCCTCGCACGTGCTGGATCCGTCTGTCAGCCAGCTGGCCGAGCGGCTGGGGCCGCAGCGGCTGCTGCTGCTGCGGGAACGCACAGCCGGTCTTCCTGGCGTCCGCCCGTCCCTGCCTCGGGCGCCTCTCTCGCCTTTTTCCCCCTTTGGTCCTGGCGGTCCTGGCGGTCCTGGCGGTCCTGGCGGTCCTGATGGCCCTGGCACACCCGCCGGCCCGGGCTCGCCGCGTTCGCCCTGCTCCCCGCGCTCGCCAGGCTCGCCCTTGGTCCCTGCTGGGCCAGACTGCTTCTGTCTTCGTCGCCGCGCGGCGGCTTCGCGGCGCGCCGCCACACGGCACCCTGCCCACAGACTGGCGGGCAGCAGCACGAGCAGCACGACGCCGAGCACGACGAGCACGGCGGCGACGCCCTGGCCGAGGGCGGTGTCGTCGTTGCGGGGGAGGAGCGGTGGTGGTGGGAGAAACATGGAGGATGTCGATGGGTAGAATGTTGTCGAGAAAGAACAAGAGAAAC
This sequence comes from Ceratocystiopsis minuta, assembly GCA_001676865.1. NCBI lineage: Eukaryota > Fungi > Ascomycota > Sordariomycetes > Ophiostomatales > Ophiostomataceae > Ceratocystiopsis > Ceratocystiopsis minuta. Next base: position 8,582 of record LZPB01000352.1, read on the forward strand.
GGACGCCATTTTACGGACGACCGGCCTTTATAGACAGCTAGCCTGGCCGACGACGTGGCCGGCGAGGCGAGACAGAACAAAGAGAACAAAGCAAAGACGGGAGAGTGCATCGGGTGGCTGCAGACATGCTTGGATGGTATCAAGACGAGAAGACAGAGACAAAGACAATCGCCTCACAAATCGATGAGCGACCCCTCGCGGTACACACACACGTACCCCTTCTCCCGGGACGGTGCCGTCGTGACTGTTTCGGCCGGCCCAAAAACGGCGTGCGCATCCTACTGCGCGACGCCGCCGGGGCCGGCACCGCCGCCGGTCCGCAGCCCCTGCAGCACCACGCCCCAGGGCCCGCCGGGCAGCGCGCCGCCGCCGCGGCCGAGGGCGGCGTCGCCGGCGACGATCTGGCGCATGAGCAGCGTGTCCTTGGCGCGCTTGAGCGAGCGGCCGGCGCCGGTGGTCAGGTACGCGCGCAGCCAGGCCTCCTCGTCGGGCTGCAGCGGCAGGCAGATGAGGGCGGCGGCGGCGTCGGCGGCGGCGGCGGAGGGCGTCCCGGCGGAGGGCGTCCCGGCGGCGGGCGTCCCGGAGGCGGGCGTCGCATTGCCCAGGACCGACGCCACGAGCTGCTCGAACAGCTGCTGCCGCGCCGGCGGCGGCTGCGTGCGCGCCAAAAAGAGCGCCTCGGCGACGTCGGTGCGCGCGCGCGCCTCGAACAGCAGCGCGACGGCGGCGGGCGCGCGCAGCACGGGGCGCACGGCGTCGTAGTAGGCGAAGGCCAGGCTGAAGTCGTTCTCACGCAAGCCCTGCCGCACCAGCACCGCCACGATGTCGTCGGCAAACTCCGGCAGCAGCGACGGATGCGCCAGGTGCTCGACGGCCGCGCGGCTCTGCAGGCGGTCCAGGTGCCACAGCCCGGTCATGAAGATCTGGTAGCGGCGCGGGACGGCCGCCTGCGCCGCAAAGCGCGCCGCCGCCTGCGCGCGCGGGCCGCGCGCGTCGTCGTGGTCCAGCAGCAGGTAGAACAGCGCCGACAGCTTGTGGTGCGTGGACATGGGCGCGGCCAGCACGTGCTGGAAGAGGTCGTGCAGCCCGCGGGGGTCTCTGGGGGGGTAGACCTTGGCTGCAGGAGGCGTGTCAGGGAAGAGCGACATCACAAGAACCAGAGAGAACGAAGAGAACAGAACAGAGAAAGAACAAGACCTACCCTTGGTGATCCCCAGCGCCGTCAGCACGCGGTCGACAAACAGCACGCCGCCCAGCGTCTTGCGCTTCGACTCAATGTCGCGGATGACGTGCTGGTCGTACGGGAATGCCTCGCCATGGCCAAAGACCTCGTGGAAGTTGCGGTAGTCCAGTCGCGCCGCCATGGTGTCTGCAGGGACCTTGCTCCGGGGGTCGAGAGGGACGACGCAGACCGACCACGACGCCAACTGACGCATGTAGAAAAGAGACATGCACCTATGCGGGCGACGCGAAAGCACGTGATGCTGACACACTCGGATGGAGTGGGGGCCGTGTTTTGTTTACCGCCCAAAACGGCAATCGCCATCAACAACAGGCGGGGCAACGCTCACGGCGCGTTCTTTCCTTTGCGTCGTGCCTTTGGTTTTTGGATCTTGTGGTCGTTATTGACTTTTCTTCTGACTGTCCCTCTGATCGCTCTTTTCATCTTCTTTTTTTTCCTTGTTCTTCCTCTTCTTGCACATACCTTTCTTTTTCATCCCCCATGGCCACCCGCCCGACGCGACGCGTTGCGGCCCGACGCAACGTCGTCGTCGACGACTCCGACGACGACCTCGCCGGCGACAGCAGCAACAACAAGACCGTCGCCCCCAACGACGACGAGGACGACTTCACACCCGCGCCCGCCCGCAGCCCGCGGCGGTCCACGGCCGCCGCCGCCACCGCGCGCCGCAGGACCATCGCCGCCGAGTCCAAGCAGCCGGCCGCCCCGCGGCGGCGCACGCGCGCCTCCGTCGCGCCGTCCGCCAGCCGCGAGCCCAGCGTGCTGTTCGACCCCGACCAGACCGCCGCCTCGGCGGTGGCCCCCGTGCAGGACGAGAACGAGACGGCGGGCAAGAAGCCGGCGCCGCGCAAGCGCAAGAGCGTCGCGCCCAGCCGCGCCGCGGCGGCAGCAGCCGTCAAGACCGAGGAGGCCGACGACGCCACGCTGACGCTGCCGGTGCGCCGGGCCGGCCGGACGTCACAGCCGCCGGAGGCCGAGGCCGAGGCCGAGCCGGAGGCGGAGGCGGCGCCGTCGCAGGTGTCGTCGATCCCGACGCCACAGTCGTCGGAATCGCCCGAGCCGGAGCCGGTGGCCGACGACGACGCGCCCGCGGCCCTCGCCGACATCACAGCCGTGGCGAACGAGCAGCAGCGGCCGCGCAGCACAGCCGAGTCGGACGCGACGGCCAGCGAGCAACGACCGCGCACGGCCGAGTCAGACGCGACGGCCAGTGAGCAACGACCGCGCACGGCGGGCTCGGACACTACCAACGAGCGGCCCCGCACCGCCGACTCGGACCTGACAACCGCCACCGTCAAACCCATCCGCGCCATGGACACGGTCCTCGAAAAGCCCATGGACATCCTGCTCAAGTCGCGCACGCTGGCCGCGGTTCCGGCGCCGGAGCCGGCCGGGCCCAAGCCGCGCACGGTGATCACGTACCTGGTGCTGACCAACTTCAAGAGCTACGCGGGCCGGCAGGAGATCGGGCCGTTCCACGCGTCCTTCTCGTCCGTGGTCGGGCCCAACGGCTCGGGCAAGTCCAACGTGATCGACTCGCTGCTGTTTGTCTTTGGCTTCCGCGCCAGCAAGATGCGCCAGGGCAAGCTGTCGGCGCTGATCCACAACTCGGCCGAGTTCCCGGACCTGGACTACTGCGAGGTCGCCGTGCACTTCCACGAGGTGCTGGACCGGCCGGGCGGCGGCGGCGCGCCCGAGGTGCTGCCCAACTCGGACCTGGTGGTGTCGCGCAAGGCGTTCCGCAACAACGCGAGCACGTACGCCATCGACGGTAAAGCGTCCAACTTCACGACGGTCACGGCGCTGCTGCGCGACCGCGGCGTCGACCTGGACCACAAGCGCTTCCTGATCCTGCAGGGCGAGGTCGAGTCGATTGCGCAGATGAAGCCCAAGGCCGGCAACGAGCACGAGGACGGGCTGCTGGAGTACCTGGAGGACATCATCGGCACGTCCAAGTACAAGGCGCCGATCGAGGAGGCGGCCGCCGCCGTCGAGGCGCTCAACGACACGTGCATGGAGAAGAGCGGCCGCGTGCAGCACGTGGAGAAGGAGAAGAACAGCCTCGAGGAGAAGAAGGCGCGCGCGCTGGCGTACGTGCGCGACGAGAACGCGCTGGCCACCAAGCAGGCCGCGCTGTACCAGCTGTACCTGGGCGAGTGCGACGACAACGTGGCCGTGGCCGAGGAGGCGCTGGCGCAGATGCAGGCCGAGCTGGACGCCGAGCTGGAGAAGCACGCCGGCGGCGAGCAGGAGATCCGCCAGCTGGAGAAGGCGTTTGCCAAGGGCGGCCGCAAGCACGCGGCGCAGGCGGCCGCCACCGAGCAGCTGGTGCAGGAGATGGCGCGCTTCGACCAGGAGCGCGTCAAGGTGGAGGCGAAGCGCAAGTTCCTGCACGACAAGCGCAAGAAGCTGGAGGCGGCGCGGGCGGCGGCCGAGACGGCGGCGGCGGCGGCGGCGGCGACGACGGCGGAGTGCACGGACGAGCTGGCGACGCGGGCGGCGGCGATGGCGGCGCTGGAGGCGCAGATCGCGGACGAGGAGGCGGCGCTGGTGGCGATCCGCGACGGGCTCAAGGGCAAGACGCAGGCCTTCTCGGACCAGATCGCGGCCAAGCAGCGCGCGCTGGCGCCGTGGCAGGCCAAGATTGCGCAGAAGGAGTCGGCGCGGGCGGTGGCGGCCAGCGAGCTGGCGATCCTGCGCGAGCGCGCAACGGCGGGCGCGACCGCGCTGGCCGACATGGAGGCCAAGCTGGCGGGCATCGAGCAGGGGCGGGCGGCGACGGCGGCGGCGCTGGCGGCGCACCAGGAGGAGCAGGCGGCGCGCACGGCCGAGGCGGAGGCTGTGGCGGCCGAGCTGGCGCAGCTGGCGGCCGAAGAGCCCGGGCTGCGCGCGCAGGTGTCGCACGCGCGGCAGCGGGCGGACGAGGCGCGGTCGCGGCTGGCGCAGACGCAGACGCAGGGCAACGTGCTGGCGGCGCTGCTGCGGCTCAAGGAGTCGGGCCGGGTCGAGGGCTTCCACGGGCGGCTGGGGCAGCTGGGCACGATCGACGCGCGCTACGACGTGGCGATCTCGACGGCGTGCCCGGCGCTGGACCACTTTGTGACGGACACGGTGGAGGCGGGCCAGCAGTGCATCGAGTACCTGCGCAAGACGAACCTGGGCCGCGGGCACTTTGTGTGCCTGGACCGGCTGCGCGTGCGCGACGGCGACGCGCGGCTGGGCCCGGTGGCGACGCCCGAGGGCGCGCCGCGGCTGTTCGACCTGGTGACGGCCAAGGCGCCGCGGTTCCGCGCGGCGTTCTACCACACGCTGCAGGACACGCTGGTGGCGACGGACCTGGCGCAGGCGCGGCGGCTGGCGTACGGGGCGCAGCGCTGGCGCGTGGTGACGCTGGCGGGCGAGCTGATTGACAAGTCGGGCACGCTGTCGGGCGGCGGCAGCACGGTGCGGCGCGGGCTGATGTCGGCGACGCTGGCCAAGGAGGACGCGTCGGCTGCGGGCGGCGCGACCAAGGAGCAGGTGGGCCGGCTCGAGGGCGACCGCGACGCGCTGGAGCAGCGGCTGGACGCGCTGCTGGCGCGGCAGCGCGCGCTGGAGACGCGGCAGCAGGCGCTGCAGACGAGCATCCTGCCGGCGGGCGACACGCAGCTGCAGAAGCTGCGGCTGGAGCTGGCGAGCGCGGCGACGCACCGGGCAGACGCGCAGCGGCGGCTGCAGGAGCTGCGGGCGGGGGGCGACGGCGGCGGCGGCGGCGGCGGCGGCGAGGGTAACGACGACGACGACGCGACGCGGATCGCCGCCCTCGAACGCGAGATGGACGCGCTCCAGGCCGACATCGAGGCGCTGCACGGCGAGACGGCGAGCGTGGAGGACGAGATCCGGGCGCTGCAGGAGCGCATCATGGAGGTGGGCGGCGAGCGGCTGCGGGCGCAGCGCGCGGCGGTGGACGCCAGCAAGGCGGCGCTGGCGGCGCACGGCGAGGCGACGTCGGCGGCCGAGGTGCGGCGGGCCAAGGCGGAGAAGCAGCAGGCCAAGGCGGCGCGCGACGGGGCGCG
>LZPB01000353.1:0-13753 GCA_001676865.1 Ceratocystiopsis minuta
ACGCCGACGCCGACGCCGACACGGGAGGCGGTAGCGACGGGGTGGGCGAGACGCTGGCGCTGGCGGCGGTGGACAGGCCGGGCACGGCACTGGGCGGCTCGGTCTGGGTCTCGAGGGCCGCGACGACGGCGCCGGGGCCCGGCGCCGGCGTACGGCCGGTGTACTGGAGGATGAGGGCGGCGCCGCCGGCCGCGTCGAGGTGGTCGCGCAGAAAGACGGCGTCGGCGACAAAGGTGTAGGGGCTGTGCGGGGGCGGGGGTGGCGCGTACTTGAGCAGGGCCTGGAGGGCGAGCGAGTAGTCGGCGTCGAGGACTGTCTTGTTAGGGGGGAAGAGAGGAGAATCAAAAAAAGAGAGAGAGACGTACGTTCCCAGCGGATGCGCAGCAGCATGGCGACGCAGACCAGGGGCACCAGGTCGAGGTCGGGGTCGACGGCAAAGAGGCGGTCCCAGAGCACGAGCAGCTGGTCAAAGGGGAACTCGCGGCTGAAGAGCAGGCGGATCCAGCGGATCAGGAAGATCTGGGGCAGGATCTCGACGGCCTGGAGGTGCCGGGCCAGCTCTGGGTCGACGCGCATGAGCGTGTCTTCGTGGATGGCCTTGCTCATCTCGACAATGGTGCTGGTCTCGACGGCGGCAGTGGCAGTGGCTGTGGCTGTGGCGGCGGCGGCGGCGGCGGCGGCGGCGGCCGGGACAGGCACGGCAGAGGCGGCCCGTTCGGCAGCCAGAACCAGGTCGGCGGCCGAGGGCGGGGCGGCGGCCGGGGCGGCGGCCGAGGCGGAGCGGCTGCGGGCGGTGCTGGTGAACTCGTAGAAGCGGCTGGCGTTGCGCATGATGGCGGAGAACAGGGCGTAGGCGTCGTGCTCGAGCATGGCGGCGTCCAGCGTCTCGGCCATTTCAGCCATTTCAGCCATCTCGGCCGTGAGGGAGGGTGCCCGTTCTTCGCAGGCGTCCTCGTGCAGGACGGCGACGAGCGGGGCCAGCAGCTCGTGCATGCCCTGGCGGTAGCCGCCCTGGTGCGGGTGGCGCTTGCAAAAGACAAAGAGCACGTCGAGGATCAGGGTCTGGACGGCGTCCTGGTGGTACAGCGGGTGGTCGGGCAGGCGGCGGACGTCCTGGAGGATCTCGGCGCGGACGACCTCGTCGCGGCGGAAGAGGTCCCAGGGCGACTGTGCGGTTAGAGGGGGTTGGACACAGGAGGGAGGAAGGGAAGAGAACGCACCTCCGGGTCGTCGGCCAGCGGATCCAGCGTCAGCTCGGTGAGGCGCTCGGGGTGTTTGATGTACTGCAGGTGCTGCTCGCGGGCGGCGGCGTAGTCCTCGCGGGCGGCCCGCAAGGCGCGCAGGCGGTCCGGCCGGGGGGTGTCGTGGAAGAGGAGGAGGATCTGTCGGTCAGGGATGGGGGACATAGAAAACAAACAAAAAAAGGAAAATCACCTTCCAGCACACGGAGCGGCAGCCGGCCTCGCACGGACTGGCGGGCCCGCCGCGCGAGACGGCCGCGCGAAGCGCAGCCACATCCCGGGGCGTCTCTCTCCACCGGTCCCTGTCTGTCAGAGAGAACGGACAATGAAGAAAGAGGAGGGAGACGGAGGGAGTGTTACCAGCTCGCGGCCAGAGACCGCATGGCGGCGGTGACGCGTCGGGGCGGGGCGGACGGGCGAGGGCAGGCAGGGATGCAGCCAAGGAGGGCCGCGGTGCGTGTCGGACAAGGGCGGCGGCCGTGGGGTACCTGCGTCAACAGTTCGTCCCGTGTCGTGGGACGGGACGGTGGTCGGGGGGGGGGTGTGTGACGACGGGAGGCAGAATACGACCGCGACCGGAGGCGATGGGGCGGGTCCACAACAGAAGGGCCAATCACATGCAGGGATGTATACAAGCGACGACGCCGTTCTTGTCGACGTCTCTTGTTGTGTCTTTTACTCGTATTATTTTTTATTTGTCACAGATAGGACCTAGTCAGGCCGCGTGAAGACCAGAGAGGCATTTGTGCCGCCAAAGCCGAAGCTGTTGGTCATGGCGACGTCGATCTGCCGGGGCTGGGCGTCGTTGGCCACGAAGTTGAAGGCCGGCCCGACGTCGGGATGGTCGAGGTTGCGCGTGGGCGGCGCGACATTCTGGAGGTCAGGGGAAGTCTGAAAGCAAGAAGAGAGGATGCACCTACATCTCTGATGGCCAGGACGCAGAACAGCGCCTCCAGGGCGCCGGCCGCGCCCAGCAGGTGGCCGACGGCGCCCTTGGTGCTGCTGACGGTGACGTCGGCGTCGCGGGCGACGCCGTCGGCGCGCATGAGCGCGCGGAGGGCGGCAGCCTCGGCGGCGTCGCCGAGCACGGTGCCGGTGGCGTGGGCGTTGGTGTAGTGGACGTCGCGCGGGCGCAGGCCGGCGACGGCGAGGGCGCGGCGCATGGCGCGCAGCGGGCCGGCGCCGTCGGGGCGCGGCGCGGTGATGTGGAAGGCGTCGCCGCTGCAGCCGTAGCCGCGCAGCTCGGCCAGGATGGGCGCGCCGCGCGCGCGGGCGTGGTCGCGCGCCTCGAGCACGAGCACGGCGGCGCCCTCGGCGACGACGAAGCCGGCGCGCGCGCGGTCGAACGGGCGGCAGGCGGCGGCCACGGCTTCCGGCGACGCGGACGCGGCCACCGCCGCCAGCGACCGCGACCGCCCAAAGCCCGCCAGCGCCAGCGGGTGCACGCACGCCTCGGCGCCGCCCGCCACCATCACGTCGGCGTCGCCCAGCGCCACAAAGCGCGCCGCGTCGCCCAGCGCGTGCGCGCCCGTCGTGCACGCCGTCGTCGCCGCGTGGTTCGGCCCCTGCAGCCCGAACCGCTGCGCCACGTGGCCCGCCGCCATGTTGATCAGCAGCCGCGGCACCAGCAGCGGCGACACGCGCCGGTAGCCGCCCGCCGCGTGCGCCACGCTGGCGTCGTACATCTGCTCCAGGTTGCCGATGCCGCTGCCGATGCACACGCCCGTGCGGGCCTGTGGGCTGTCCTCGGCGGCGTAGGGGGGGGGGGCCTCGTTGTCGGCTGCCACCGCTTCTCCCGCCCCTCGCCCTCCCCCCCCCGTCAACCACCCGGCGTCCGCCAGCGCCATGTCCGTCGCCGCCACCGCAAACTGCGCGAACCGCGCCATCCGCCGCTGCTCGGCCGCGCTCACCCACTCGTCCGCGCGCCACAGCCCGGCCGCCGCCCCGCCGCCGCCCTCCGGCACCACCCCCGCCACCGGGCTCGGCAGCTGCGCCCAGCGGTCCTGCGGCGCCCGCCCGGCCACGCTGACGATGCCCGAGTCGCCCGCCAGCAGCCGCTGCCACGTGCGGCGCACGCCCACGCCCAGCGGCGACACGCACCCCAGGCCGGTCACCACGACGCGTCGAAGAGCTTGCGGCATGGTGTCGTTGGTGGTGGGGAAGCGGAGAAGCAGCAAGGACGAAGCTCCGGGCGGCAGAAAAGAGAAGAAGCTACGGAGTATGGACCGTGCGCGAACAGTGCGAACACTGAAAACAGCAGCTAGCCCCGTCCGCGCTAGCGTGCAACAGCTCCGGAACAGGCTCTATTGACACACGATCTAGGGCAGGGGCCGCGTAGCGGCTTTGCCAATCGCCGCACCACGTCGCTTGAACGGGCCGACCGCGGCCTTGCGCTCGTTTCTTTTCTTGCTCATTTTTTTTTCTTTTTCCTCTTGTCTTCCCCTTTACTCTCTTTGCTCTCTTTACCCTCTTTACTCTCTTTACTTCCCACTCGCTCGTTCACCCCCCGCATGTGCACTGCTTCCGTTCCCTCGAGCTCCCCCCCCCATGGCCCGTCCCTCTGCCGCGGCCGCGGACGACGAGCCCGTGTCCGGCACGCTGTCGCCGACTGCGACCATGGTGGCTGAGAGCGACAGCGACGGCGAGTACGCGCCGGAGAGCAGCGGTGCGAGGCGGGCGAGGACGAGGACGGCGAGGACGGCGAAGACCACGACCAGGAGAGACCGCGGCGAGGGGTCGTCGGCCGCGGCCGCGCCGCTGCTGCCACAGCCCGTGCACGACCTGACGCGCCGGCTGTCGGCCTGGGGCGGGTCGGCCGCCAGCCGAGCGCGGGACGCTCTGCACGGGCGGCGGCCGGACGACGACGGCGCCGGCGGCCAGGCGTACGAGCTGCTGCGGGACCCGAACCTGCCGGAGGAGGCGCTGGAGGACGTCGAGCGCCGGTCCGGGAGTCTGGACGACGAGGGGAAGAAAGAGCGGCGGAGGAAGCGCAAGGCGGCCGCGGACGGCGACGGTGACACCGGTCCAGGCAAGACGTCGACCGACGCAGACGAGGACGAGGACGAGGACGACGTCTCTCTTTTGTCCGCGTCCGAGGAAGAGGAAGACTCGCCATACCCCGAGGTCCGCGCGGCCGTGCACAACTACGACGAGGACCTACCCGCCAACACGGTCCGCGCGTGGACGATCGGGCTGACGCTGGTGGTGTTCGGCGCGTCCATGAACACGCTCTTCTCGCTGCGGTCGCCGTCGATCAGCATCGGCACGCTGGTCGCGCAGATCGTGGCCTGGCCCATGGGCCGCGCCTGGGCGGCCGTGCTGCCGGCGCGGCAGTTCACGACCTTTGGCGTGCGCTGGTCGCTCAACCCCGGCCCGTTCAACATCAAGGAGCACGCCATCATCGTGGTCATGGCCGGCGTCTCGTTCGGCGTCGCCTACGCCACCGACATCATCCTGGCCCAGCGCATCTTCTACCACCAGGACTTTGGGCTCGTCTTCCAGCTGCTGCTGACCGTGTCGTCGCAGTCGCTCGGCTACGGCATCGCCGGCCTGCTGCGCCGCTTCCTCGTCTACCCCGCCGCCATGATCTGGCCCGGCAACCTGGTCGCCGTCACCCTGCTCAACGCCATGTACGAGGACGCCCCCGTGCCCGACCCGGCCGTCGTCGGCGGCCGCATGCCGCGCTACCGCTGGTTCGCCCTCGTCACCCTGGCCGCCTTTGCCTACTACTTCGTGCCCGGCTACCTGGCCCAGTGCCTCAGCGTGCTGGCCATCCCGACCTTTCTGGCCCCCGACAACCCCGTCGTCAACCAGCTGTTCGGCGGCGCCACCGGCCTGTCGCTGCTGCCGCTGACCCTCGACTGGACCCAGGTCGCCGGCTTCGTCGGCTCGCCGCTGATCCCGCCGTGGCACGCCATCGCCAACACGCTCGTCGGCGTCGTCGTCTTCTACGTCGCCGGCGCCTGCGCCCTGCACTACTCCAACACCTGGTACGGCCGCTTCCTGCCGATGAGCGACTCGGCCACGTACGACAACACCGGCGCGCCCTACGACGTCGCGCGCGTGCTGACGCCCGCCCTGACCCTCGACGAGGCCGCCTACCGCGCCTACTCGCCGCTCTTCCTCAGCACCACCTTTGCCCTGTCCTACGGCCTGTCCTTTGCCGCCATCGCCTCGCTCGTCGTCTACACCTACCTGCACCACGGCCGCACCATCTGGCGCCAGTACCGCACCAGCACCCACGCCGACAGCCCCGACATCCACATGAAGCTGATGCGCAAGTACCCCGAGGCCCCCAGCTGGTGGTACCTGGTGCTCTTTGCCCTGGTGCTGGCCCTCGGCTTCGTCACCATCCTGCTGTACCCGACCAACATGGCCTGGTGGGCCTTCCTGCTGGCCGTCGCCATTTCCTTTGTGTTTTCGCTGCCGATAGGCATCATCCAGGCTGTGTGCGTCCCCCTTCTCTTTCGTTCTCTCTCGGTCTCTCTCTCCTCGCTAACCTGCTCCCCCCCCCCAGCACAAACAACCAGCTCGGACTCAACGTCTTGACCGAGTTCATCTTCGGCTACCTGCAGCCCGGCCGCCCGCTGGCCCTGATGCTGTTCAAGACGTACGGCTACATCACCATGTCGCAGGCGCTGAGCTTTGTCGGCGACCTCAAGTTCGGCCACTACATGAAGATCCCGCCGCGCACCATGTTCATGGCCCAGGTCGTGGCCACCACCTTCTCGTGCTTCATCCAGGTCGGCGTGCTCAACTACGCCCTCGGCCACATCGACGGCGTCTGCACCCACGACCAGCCCGAGCACTTCACCTGCCCCGGCGGCCGCGTCTTCTTCTCCGCCTCCGTCATCTGGGGCCTGCTGGGCCCGGCCCGCATGTTCTCGCCGGGCCAGATCTACGCGGGGCTCTTTGTCTTTTTTGTCGTCGGCGCCGTCGCCCCCGTGCTCGTCTACGCCGGCGCCCGCCGCTGGCCGCGCTCGCCGCTGCGCTTCGTCATGGCGCCCATCGTCTTCGGCGGCTCCGCGCAGATCCCGCCCGCCACGCCGCTCAACTACCTCAGCTGGGGGCTCGTCGGCTACGTCTTCCAGCAGCGCATCCGCACCCGCTGCCCGCGCTGGTGGCACCGCCTCAACTACCTGACCTCGTCCGGCCTCGACCTCGGCCTCGCCCTCAGCACCCTCGTCATCTTCTTCGCCCTGACCCTGCACGACGTCCGCCCGCCCGCCTGGTGGGGCAATGCCATCGTCACCCGCACCATGGACTACAAGGGCACCGCCGTCCAGGTCGTGCTGCCGCAGGGCGAGACCTTTGGGCCGAAGACGTGGTAGGGGTGTCTTAGGAATGTCTTCTGTATCATAGGGTTGTTGGTTATGTAGTTATGCTTTGGATGTCTCTGGAATAGATCTCTCTTTGCTCTGCGAGAACTCTCTTTATCAGGAACGTGCGTGGTACAAACATATGCATTATCTAGAAGCAGAGAGACACAACAGCGGCCGTACTCGTACACTCCACCCCTGCTCACAGCACCAGCCGCCCCGGCTCCGTCTCCAGCACCGTCTTGAGCCGCTCCAGGAACACCTGCGCCCGCTTCGCCTCCGCCTGCGGCACCGCCACCGAGAAGAAGTTGGTGCCCGTCGACACCGCCGCCGGCGGCGCCCGCCCCGCCCGCCCCGGCACCGCCCGCGTCGTCGCCGGCACCTTGCCCGTCAGGATGTCCAGCACGTCCGTTGGGGCCGCCGCGGCGGCCGTCTTGGGCTTCTGCGCCTTGGCCGGCAGCGCCGAGATCTGCGGGAGGTAGTGTCCGCGCGTGGTCGCCCGTGTGTTCGGTGCACCCGCCACCGGCGCACTGCTGACAATCGCGTCGAACAGCTCGGCAGCCGACGGCGCCGGCGCCGGCCCGACCCGCGGCAGCGCGTCGTTGGCCACGTCCGTGGCGCGCGCGACAAACGTCGACACCGGCAGGAACACGCCCAGCGACGACTGCAGCTTGCCCTGGACGTCCACGACCGCCGACAGCGACACCGGCAGCGAGACCACCGTCGTCTTCTCCTCGGCGGCGGCGGCGGCCTTGGCGGCCTTGGCTGCTGCTGCCGCCGCCGCCGCGTCCGCCTTTTCCTGGGCGGGGGCCGGCGCCGGCGCCCGGATCTTGATGTTGCTCAGGTCCAGGTGCGCCAGCGTCTCGTAGCGCTTCTCCAGCGCGACCGGCACGTCCGCGGACACCTTGCCGAGGAACGCCAGCACGTCGCCCTTGAGCAGGCGGCCGCCGGGTCCCGTGGGCGTCATCTGGCCGACCACCGCCTTGGGGTCCAGGCCGTTCTCCTTGATCAGCTGCTCCACCGAGGGGAACAGGGGGTATTTCTGGGGTTGGGCAGCCGTCGTCGTCGTCGTCGTTGTCGTCGTCGCTTTCGGTGCTGCTGCCTTCTTTGCCGGTTCGCTCGGACCGCTGCTGCTACTGCTGCTGATGCCGCTGCTGCTCGCGGATGCCGCAGCCGTCGCCTCGGCCGGTGCCGGCGCCTCGTCTGGCGGCATCTCCAGCGTGGACACGTCGTCGTCCGCCTCGGCGAGCACCCCGATGCGCGCGCCGACCGGCACGCCCTTGCTGCCGTCGGCCTGCAGGATCTTGAACACCACGCCGTCCTCCTGCGCCTCCACGTCCATCGTCGCCTTGTCCGTCTCGATCTCCAGCAGCACGTCGCCCGCCACAAACTTGTCGCCCTCCTTGACCCGCCACGCCGCGATGTTGCCCTCGGTCATCGTCGGCGACAGCGCCGGCATCGTGAAGTTCTGCGCCACAGCCAGGCGTGCCGCAGAATGAAAGCCTAGACCAGCGCGTGCGTGTCAGTGCAAGCTTCCCTCGCGTTCCCCATTCGGCAGGCCACGTACCTCGGGATGTCCGGATCCACGGACGGCCGGCCAGCCGCAGCGAGAGACGGCTCGCGGCCGCCAGACTCGCCATGATTCAGGCCGTGAAAGTCGGATGCAAGACAGAATCGAGAGAAAGAAGGTTCTTTGTCGCGTCCTCGAAAAGTGGCTGCGTCGACGGTTCGCAGTGTTCGCTCGCGGCTGGTGGTTTGTTGGGAAATCGGGACAATCCTCGCCGAAAAAAAACAGAGCGCAAGGGAAAGGCCGGCCAGAAAAAGCCTCCAATCGAGCGCTAAGGCCCCCCCGGAAACTACTCGTAGCTAGCAGCAGCTGTCGCCCGAAGCTCCACAGAAGCAATCAGGGGGGTGCGACTCCCTATTCTGCCCTTTCACACCGCTTTGGACTGAACACCACCCTAGTCGAGGGGGGGGGACCTAGACCGAAAGAGGGAAATAGCGATCTCGAAAGACGCCCAAAGGGAAAAAAAGCCAGCAATGCTTCTCGTCCACCACCGCCGACCATCTCCACGGACACACACGAGGCCGCGACTCTCTTCCACCACTCCACGCCGCGACCGTTGCATCGCCAGAGTCTCGTCTCTTTCGCGGCCTCGGAAAGCTGTGCGTCCCGTCAGGGGCCAACCGCACCCGAGATGAGTGTACGACTTGCCCCCTTCCGCTGCCACGTTCGATCTACCTTGTCCTTGCTACTTGCTTCTGACACTCTGTGCTGCAGCGCTCCACGAACAAAGCAGCCCACTATGTGCAGCTGCTGGACGAGGCACGCTGCGAAGGCGACTGGGATGCCGTGCCGGAGTGCGTCCGCAAAGTGCGGAAACATGCGCCGAACCGAGTCTGTGAGTCGAGTGGAGGAAGCATCTGGCTCTCTTTGTTTTGTGCTCTGCTTTCCGCTTTTGTGCTGCAGGTCTGGCTGACGTGTCCAAAAAAAGGTCTCACCCTGACCGCTGAAACCGAACTGGCCATCGAACGGGCCACACGCAACGCTCCGCCGACCACCGGTCGTCCTACGACCAGCAATGCCATTACCTCCTCCTCCTCCACCGGCCCCATCAGCACATCCGATGCCGCAGAGCTGGCAAGGCAGCTTCCAAAACTGGAGGAGGCCATTGCCGCCGAGACCCAGTTTCCCCAGGACCGCTTCCAGGCCCGCGTGTGCGTCGGCTGGCTGCACTGGGTCGCGGGCGAGTACGGCGTCTCTCTGGCCAGCCAGCCCGAGAGCCTCGACGCAGAGCTCGCGGGCCCGGACGGCGCACAGCCGGAGCGTCTGGCCGTGTCGGACTGGACCCGCGTGTGTGCGCTCAAGTCCGCGTACCTGCGCGCCAATTGCCTCACCCGGAGCGGGAAGCAGGCCGACGCCCTGGCCGTCTTCGAGGAGGGCCTGCCCTGCCTGACGTCGGCACACCCCGCCCTGCAGCCCTCGCGGAAACAGCTGCGCTACTGGTCCGAGCTGTTCCTGACCGAGTACTGCATGCTTCTGCGCCACGGCCTGGAGCAGGGCGCCATCAGCCTCGAGGCGCCCAACTGCCTCGTCAGCTTCCGGTCCTGGGCCAAATACTGGGAGGGAACCACGACGGCCGCGCTTCTCGGCGGATACGGCTTTCGCGGAGCGATCCCCCGCCGGCGGATATGGTTCGAGTACTATTCCATTCTCTCGGCGCTCCTCGAGGACGACCTGCCCTACCCGACGGCCTATGCGCCGGCCACCGCAGGCGACTCGTCGGCGCGCAGCCAGCTGCGCATTGAGCTGAAACGCGTCGAGGCCATCTACGAGACGCTCCTCCTGGAGGAGACGAGCTTTCCCCGTGCCGAAGAGGAGCGGCAGGAAGTCGAAGGCTTTGTCCAGCTGGCCGTGGAGAACTGGACCGTTATGAAGGGCCGCGGCTGGCGCGAGCAGGATCTGGGCGAGGGCGGAAAAGAGTCCCTCAGCCGCGGGATGCTCGACATCCTCTACCGCGCGTCGACCAAAACGTACCATTCCACAGCCATCCTGCGGCATCTGTTTACCGTGCATCTAGCGGTGGCCGAGTTCGATCTTGCGTTCAAGGCGTTCGACACGTATCTCGACCTCGTCAAGAAGGGCAAGGCCCGTGTGGTCAAGGCCGGCATCGAGGAGCCGAGTCTCGATCCGGACGCAACCGTCCTGGAGACCATTGCCCTGTGCATCGCGGCGCTCTGTCGCTACGGCGGCCGCGGTGCAGCCGAGAAAGCGTTTGGCCTGGGCCACGAGCTGGAACAGTGCCTCGAGGAGCTGACGCCCGCCACCGTCCCAGAGCGGGTGGACGAGGAGGACGAGACGCCGCAGCTGCCGAAGACCAATCTTGTCGCCAAAACAAAAGGCGCCAGCATCCCCCCGCGGATCCTGGGCCTGTGCTGGCAGTCTGTGGGGCTTGCCTCGGCGCAGTGGTCGCGCATGACCTATGAGTCGGCGGCGCGGCCCGAGATCCAGGCCAAGGCCGTGCGCTGCCTGCGCAAGTCGCTCTCGCCCGAATTCGGGCGGTCGACCAGTCTGCGGGGCGTGTTCGCGCTCGGTCTCTTGCTCGCAGAGCAGCGTGAGCTGGGGGCAGCCATTGAGCTCGTCCGGGGAGCGCTGCTGGCCGGCCGTGCGTCCGACGCAGAGCAGAGCCTTCTGCACGGCTCGTACTGGCGGGAGCGGGCTCTGGTGCCGCTGTGGCATCTGCTGTCTCTCCTGCTCAGCGCGCGGCAGGACTACCTCATGGCGGCACGGGCGTGCGAGGGCGCGTTCGAGCAGTTCAAGGACCCGGCCGTCCTCTTCGGAAACGAGAACGTCTACCGCAGCGAACACCTCAACGAGGCCGAGGCCGCCAACGACGAGAAGCGGGCGGAGGCGGGCCACGGCGTGGTCGACGACATGGACGACTACGAGAAAGAGCGCATCCTCGAGGTCAAGATGACGCAGCTGGCGCTGGTCGAGTTGCTGGAGAGCCCCAAGGTGGCAGTCAACGCGAGTCTCGAGCTTCTGAGCCTGTACGCGCGCCTGTTCGGCCCGCTGGCCTCGCTTCCCGCCGCGCCGTCCCTGGCAGCGGCCGTGGCGACGAAGGCGGGCGACGTCGTGCCCCGGAGCTCAGCTGGGACGCTGCGCAGCATCAAGGGCAGCATCTTTGGCCGTAGCAGCGACCGGGCCGGGCGGCCGACCACGCGGCACTCGGCGGTGGGCGGGGGGCTGGAGCGCCAAGGCACCGTCCTATCGCGGCCGCAGACGACACAGACGATCGCGAGCCGGGACGCGCCCACGATCCAGATCACGACCGAGGGCGGCGTGCGGTCGCGGCGGTCGGGGTCGCACAGCGAGCGCCGCAGCCTGTCGGGGAAGCGGCGCAACAGCCTGCGGAAGCCCGACCGGAGCACCAGTCGGCAGCGCGTGATCAGCGGCAGCAGCATCGGGGGCCATGTTGCCTCTGAGCCGCCGCCGCCGCATCCGCTCGGCGCCGTGGACGGCAGCGACAGCTTCTTGGTGGGCTCCCAGTCGGCGGCAGAGGACGGCCAGGTGCATTTGGGCGGCAACCTCTCGACCGGCCGGCGGCGCCTCGCGGCGCCGCCCGTGTCCTTGAGCCGCCAGGCGTCGCAGGTGGACTCCATCCTGACGTCGCGGTCGCGCGGTGCTGCGGCCGCGAGCGTGGGAGACACGGCCGATCCCGACGGCGTGGATGCGTCCTTGTCCCTGATGCCGATGATCCTCTTTCCCACGGACCGGGTCAAGGTGCGGCGGAGCACGGTGCTGGTGGAGGTGTGGCTGATGATTGCTGGGTTCTACCGGCGGGCCGGCATGTTTGACGACGCTAAGGGCGCCGTCGACGAGGCGCAGCGGCTGGTGCAGGCTCTGGAGCTGGACCGTGCGAAGGACCCTTCCGTGGAGCGGAGCCCGCTATGGGCCGAGAAGAAGAGCCTTGACGAGCTCAGTGCCGACGTATGGGCAGAGGTAAAGAGGCCTTGTCTGTTTTAATTGTCTGTTGCAGTGACTGACTTCGATCCCAGCTGGGCAATCTGGATTTGGACAAGGGCGACGCGTACGGCGCGCGCGCGGACTTCGAGTCGGCCCTGACGCACTTCCCCGACCACCCGGAGGCGATTGTCGGGCTGTCCAACATCCTGCTCGACATCTACAAGGAGACGCTCGTGCCGCGGCATGCGCTCCCGCCGCTCGAGCTGGCGGACGGGACCCTGTTTCCCCAAACGCGCAAGCCCCAGGGCAGCAGCAGCGACGACGACGACGACGACGACGACGACAACGCCGCCGTGCGGCCGCCTGTCCTGGGCCTGGCCCGCGGCTCCAAGGAGGGCGCTGCAGCTTCCGCCCCCGCCGCCGCGACGAGCACGGCTTCTGGCGCCCTGCTGCCGCCGTACAAGGCGACGACGCTGCCGCTGCCGGACCGCCTGGCGGCGCGGGACCGGGCGTACAGCCTGCTGTCGGGGCTGACGAAGCTGGGCAGTGCGTGGAACCGGGCGGACGCGTGGTTTGCGCTGGCGCGGGCGCACGAGGAGAGCGGGCAGGCGGACAAGGCCAAGGAGGTGCTGTGGTGGTGCGTGGAGCTGGAGGAGGCGGCGGGGGTGCGGCCGTGGGCCAGCGTGGCCACGGCCGGGTATGTGCTGTGAGCGGGGTGGACAGGGGAGGCGGCTGCGAAGAGCGGGAATCAGATATAAGTGGTCTATATTATTTATCTACTGTCCTCTTCGGAGTGAATCGGGGACGTTGGCGAGTCTGCTTGCTATTGGGTGGGTCCGCGTGTGTTAGATGATTGGCTGTGAAGTAGCATGGGGAGCTTGAAAGTGGGGAATGCACGTGCAGGTCTCTTTACAAAAAAAAAAAAAAAAAAACATAGCCTCGTCAAAGACCTGTTCCAGACGGCCTCGTTCGAGACCAGAAAGCCTCAATCTCGCCCTGACCTGGTCCTTCAGCTCTAAACGATCTCTTCCGAAAAAGGTCACCCCGAAACACACATCTCGGTCCAAGCACGCGTGCCTTGGAGAGAAAGACCGCGACACGACAGCTTCAGCCACTTCGCGGCCACGCCCAACATGTCTCTCCCGCCCGACCTGCGGGTCGTGTGCCGCAAGCTGACGGCGACGGCGCCGGCCGACCTGCCGGCGCTGTGCCCCGTGCTGGTGGCGCACATCCTGCGGTGCGGCGCGCCGCTGTCGGCGTCGGCGGAGCCGCCGAGCAAGAGCAAGGCGAGCGAGGCGGCGGTGCTGGTGCACAAGCTCAAGACGCACATCAACACGCTGCTGCACGGGCGGACGGCGCAGACGCGGTTTGCGGGCGTGCTGCTGGCCAAGGCGGTGGTGGACGTGGGCGGCTGGGAGTGTCTGCGCACGGCCGAGTCGTGGGTCCGGGCGATGCTGTCGATTCTGCAGGTAAGGCGGAGAAGTGCGCGGACGAGGTGGATGAGAACGATCAAGACGACGAGATCACTGACGGCCGCAGAAACCGGATCCCTACGCGTCCAAAGAGCTGTGTGTGGCTGTCCTGGCCAGGATCTACACGCTCCTGCAGGCCTACCCGACCCTCGTGCGCGAGATCGCGACGCCCACGGTGCCCGCGTTTGCGACCGCCTGCCTGCAGCTGCTGCGCCCGGCCGGCGCATCGGGCCCAGCGGCGGCGGCCGCCGCCGC
>LZPB01000354.1:1052-12537 GCA_001676865.1 Ceratocystiopsis minuta
CGCTTTTCCGTCGTTTTGTCATAAGAAGTTCCCAAAATAGCGCGTCCGCTAGCGCCTGCCCTGCCGACCGTGCTCACTCACGGCCTGTCAGCCCCCAGCTGGACCGATTCGGGACGATGGGCTTTGTTTGCCTCGAGACTGCGTCGTGAAGCGGCCTCTTCTCGCGAGAAGGACATTCAGACTCGAAAGCCGTTTGGTGGTCTGTGCCGGCGACTTCCCTTCTTTCCAGCGCTTTTAGGGCATAGCTCCTGGCGGCATTCCCTCTTCCGGACTAGTGGCTTCGGTTTGTTTGTTTTCTTTCCCTTGCGAGATCCTCTTCTGGTGATACTGTTGCACCGCCAGTCGTTCTTTCCCCCAATCTCGTTTCCCCCCCAGCACGAACGGCACAGTGCCCACTGTGAAAAACGTGTTTGTCGAAATCGGGACTATCCACGCCAAGCTTTCACTTTAGGGCCTCCTTTTCCGCTGCCTCCCCCCTTTTCCTCCGCGTCCACCAGCCTACGAGTACTGCGCGACGGCCATGCCACGACGACTCCGGCTGCCATCTTCTTCCGTCCATTAGACAAGACCACGCTCTTCAGGGATGCACTAGCCCTGTCAGCGACACCTCTCTTTCTCCTGGAGTTTCTCCTCGACCTCCTCCCCCCCCGACCTCCCACCCTCCCGAGCTTCTCTCCCCACGAATTCCACGAATGCCCGCCATGGACGACCGCAGCCAGCTCCCCCGGCCGAGCGCTCTCCCGCGCCCATCTCGCCTTCCCATGACATCGTCTGCGACGTCCTCGAACCTTTCTACCGGCACCAACTCGCGCCCCTCGTCGTCGGCTTCGCGCCCCTCTTCGTCTTTGTCAAATGGTGCTCCTCCCGGTCTCCGCCCACGCCTTTCGCGCACCAATCTCGCTAGTAGTTTTCGTGCCGATGCCCCTGGCAGCAGCATTGGTCAGGACAGCGGTGCCGGCGGCGGCGGCGGCGGCGGCGAACTGCGCAACCCGAAGCTGCGCACCGTGCCGTCGCGAGGGCGACTCTCTCTCGGCGCGCCCGCACGCACTGCGATCCCGCCGGCACGGTCGCCGTCGGCGTCTGCCGGCCCGCCAGGGCCGGCCAGCCGCAACATGACCCCCCGAGCACGAGCTGTCTCGGGGCAATACATCCCAGGGCCGCCCCGACCGCCACCACCAAGTGGCTCGTCTGGCACGGCGCCGCGTCCCCTCGTTCGACGGGCGTCACGGCAGTCACTGGGGCCGCAGCCCATCTCTGAGAATGCTGGCGGCAACGCGGCTACGGACGCATCAGCTGCCTTCGGAACCATTGACGAAGGGTCCCAGCCGGCCGCTGCTCCCCTGCGACAGAAGTCCCGGCCGCGCCTGTCTCTTGCCGAACGGACCATCGAAACCCTGGCGCAAATCCCCAGCTCTCCAGCAAAGGGCGGGACATCTGCCTTTTTCGACCCCGAACAGCGCCTGCAGAAACGCCCAGGCAGCCGCAGCGGCAGCAGTGCCTCGCGCCCCGGCTCGCGCCCGGGGTCGAGCTATCAGTCCGACAACAGCTCGGGCCGGTCGCCATCGCGGCCGTTGAGCTACCGCCCATCGTCGTCCGCCGGCCAGGCGGAGCCGGCGGCACCCAACTTCCGCTCCTCCCTTCGCCCGGCCGCGCTGCAATCGTTTGTTCCCATCAACGAGCTGGGGTCGACCCCACGAGCGCCGGCCCCGCGGCCACTTCGCAGCCGAGCGTCCATCGGGCCCGGTGTTGTGCCCACAAGTCAAAGAAACATCAGCGGCGGCCTGGGCAGTCTGCGGCAACACTCGGAGTCATCCGGCTTGCTGGCGCCGCGGTCGCGCACGCCGAGTCCGGAGAAATCATCCATCGCGCCGACGCCGACACCGTTGGCCCGAAATCGTACGGCAGCGGCCCCAGAAACCCCAGGAAGGCTGGCGTCCAAGGCCACTCCGGCACGGGCCTTGCGGCCCCGGGCTTCCAACAGTGGCTTGTATCAGAAACCAACCAAGACCGGTACCAATCCATCCGCCGCCAAGCTTTCTACGCCACTGACCGTCCGTAAGAGTTCGCTGGCGTCCCGTGCTTCGTCCACCTCGTACGAGGAGTCCAACCCTTCCAGCGCATCGACGGCATCGACGGCGCCGAGTACCGACTCCACAGAGACGCCCGGACCGGCCGCAGTGCCGAACAGTAGGAAGTCGTCTGCGGCCCTCCGCGAGCAGATCGCCAAAGCAAAAGCCGCAAAGCGAGCTGTGTCGCAGCCGCTTCCGCAGGAGGGCGAACCATCCGCATCCAACTCTCCCACGTCCCGGGTGGCCTTGTCCGCGGCCAGCCTTTCCGTCGCGGAGGAGGCGCCAGTCGTCCCCACGGACACGACCTTTGACTTTGGCCTGGGATCGGATCCCTTCAACCAAAACCGCAACGATCAATCGCTGGCCAAGGTCGTTCAGGCACGCGTGGCAGCTGCCCGCTCGAGTGGCCGTCTCAACATTGCTGCTCTGGGTCTCCGACAGATCCCAGACGAGGTCCTCGCCATGTACGATGCCGACGCAATGGGCACGTACGACGGGTCGTGGGCCGAGACGGTGGACCTGACGCGTTTTGTGGCCGCCGACAACGAGATCGAGATGCTGGACGAGGCCGTCTTCCCCGACCAGAGCCCAGAAGAGCTGGCCGAGAACGAAGATGGTCGGGGCAACATATTCGGAGGCCTCGAAACCCTCGACCTGCATGGCAATATGCTCATATGTCTACCCATGGGCTTGAGACGGCTGTCGCAGCTGACATCTCTGAACCTGGTTCGTGTTCTCTGCTTCCTTTTTTTTGTCTTCTTGCTGCGGCATCAGCGACTAATTCAAACAAACAGTCCCAAAATCGGATCACAAACAACGCCTTTGAGGTTATCTCCCAAATCACATCGCTGCGTGACCTGAAGCTTGGGGGAAATCTTTTCTACGGGCCCTTGGACCCCTGCTTTGCCAAACTACAGAATCTCGAGATTGCCGACCTGCACGGCAACAACATCTCCGCGCTGCCCCTGACCATGGTGAACATGACAAAGCTGCGCATTCTCAACATAAGCGAAAACAATTTCGAAAGTCTGGTGTTCGAACCGCTGGCGAAGCTGCCCCTGGCGGAGCTGCATGTCCGAAAGAACCGGATCAGCGGGGTTCTGATCGAAGATGCTGTCTCGAGCCTGCCCAACCTTCAGATGCTCGATGTCACGGCGAACCAGATCACCCACTTGGTTTCGCCAACCAGAGCAGCGCCGTTGGCCTTGCCCGCTCTACAGCAGCTCCTGATTTCGATGAACCGGCTGCAAGAGCTCCCGGATCTCAGTGCGTGGTCGAATCTGCTCACGGTGGTGGCCGAGGAAAACAGCATCGGCAGCATTCCCGAAGGGTTTGCAAAGCTGGTCAATCTACGCCACGCAGACTTCTCCAGCAACGACATCCGTGCCATTCCGTCCGAGGTTGGTCGCATGGACAACCTGGGCATGCTTCGGCTGGGCGGGAACCCACTGCGCGACAAGAAGTTCTGCACGGCGACCACGGAAGAGATCAAGTACGCGTTGGCCGCCCGTCTGGAGCCGGATCTGGATCCCGACTTCGATCCAGGACTGGATCCAGAACTGGCGGTGGTGGGGGAGAAAGCGGAGACGGGCATTCTTGGAGAGACCGGGATGTCTGTCAACGAGCTGAAGGACGAGCTCCGAGACGCGGTGACGGAGCTGTCCTCCAAAACGAACCCCCACAGCCAGCAGCGCAGCCGGAAGCTGAGCAGCGCCTCCTCTGCCGGCGAGCGCGACGGGTCGGACGACGACTTTGCAACGCCGCCGACGTCGGTGCCACACACGCCTGCGCGGTCGCGGTCGCATACGCTCTCGAACCAGCTGTGGCCCGTGAAGGCGGGCGGTGTCCTGGACCGGTCGGAGACAGAGTCGTCTGCACTGCACCCGGTCATTGCCTCGCGGGTGGCCCAGGAGCATACTGTGCGGGAGATTCGTCTGCAGCGAAACCTGTTCACGGCCCTGCCGGATGCACTGTCGTTTTTCGGCCAGACGCTGACGGTTCTGTCGCTGGCGCGGAACCAGCTGACGGGCGAGACGTACCTGGGCGACACGACCATCAGCGAGGGCCTGTTTCTGCCGGCACTGACGGAGCTGAACCTGTCGTCCAACTACATCACGGGCCTTGGTCCGCTCGTGCGGCACGTGCATGCACCGGCCCTGCAGAAGCTGGACGTCAGCGTCAACCGCGTGTCGTCCTTGCCGTCCGACAACCAGCTGCGGACGGCGTTCCCGGACCTGCTGGTGCTTCTGCTTGGGAACAACCGCCTGGCGGAGCTGGACCCGGACAGCATCAAAGGCCTACGCGTTGTGGACGTGAGCAACAACGACATTGAGCACCTCAACCCGCGGCTAGGGCTTCTGGGGGGTGCTGGGGGTCTGGAGCGCCTGGACGTGCTCGGCAATCGCTTCCGCGTGCCTCGGTTTAACGTCATCGAGCGCGGGACAGAGGCTACGCTGCGCTGGCTGCGCGGCCGGATCCCAGTGGCGGAGATGGGTGCGTGGCGGGAGGCCAACCAGCGCAATGGGGGGCTGGACGACGACGTTGACTAATTTTTTGCATCTCCGTGACGACGACACGTAACTCGTCTTGGGTGCCCTCGTACTGATTTCTTTGATAATCTTATCTCGCTGTTTGGGCTAATGGCTGTGCGTTGGTCCGCGTCAGAGGTCAGAGTGGCGAGAGCGGGGGGGGGGTGCAGCGTGGGCGTCTGGAAAAGCCATTGTATGCCTTCTTTCTGTTTCTAGCACATCGTCTCATACGTATAATATAATTAAATACTTCAATGAAACGACGCGTGATCGGGTTGTTGGGCGGCTATTGGTCGATTGACGATGATTGTTAGTGGCGTCGGACGTATAAAAAAACAAACTCCTATTTTTGGTGCGATGATTTTTTGATTTTGCCTCACGCACAAAAATCGCAGCATCGACGTAATGCATCGTCATGTCCTATTGGCGACCCTACGTAAAGCATACGTAGTTGCCCCTTTGGAGGTCTATATAATGAGCAGGACCCCCCCTCGTAGAATGCAGTTTCTTCCTTCATCAGTTTGGTCGTTCAAGTCTTTCACAATCTGGTCAATACTCTGTGCACACAAGTACCACACACACAGCACACACACCACACACATCACACACATACACACACACTACACACCAAAAACACACACCAAAAATTCCAGAGCACTTCTGAAAACCCCAGAGCTTCAGAACAGTTCTTTAAATAAAAAAAGAAACAATTCAACCATGGAGCCCACCGGCGAACACAGCGAGGCGGCTCCTCCTGCCCGTGTGGGAAGGGGCCGCCGACTCACCCCGTACCCCCTCAAGCCGCAGAGCACGGTGGCGCTTCCTGCTGGTCCGGAGAGCGGCAAGAGCGAGGCGACGATTCCTCCTGCCCGTGTTGGGAAGGGACGCCGGCTCAGTCCCTACCCTTCCCAGCGGTCCCTGATGGCGCTCACGCTGCCGCTGACGACTGGGCCGGAGAGCGGTAGGAGCGAGGCGGCTGCTACGCCTCCTCCTCCTGCTGCCCGCGTCGGGAGAGAGGCGGCTGCTACGCCTGCTCCTCCTCCTGCCCGCGTCGGCAGAGAGCGCAGACTCACGCCGTACCCCGTCAAGCCACGGGGCCGCCGGGTCACGTTCGCTTGTGATCAGGCGAGCGCCAGCTTCTCTGCCGCCGTTCCGCGCCAGCCGACGCGGGCCGCCGGCAGCAGCACCGCGCCCCAGCGGCCGCCGCGCCGCCGGCGGGTGCAGTTCTACGTGGCCATGCCCGTCGACCGGGATCTCCAGCCCGACTCGGACAACGAGTCCGAGTCGGGCCTGTACTCGGACGAGGAGGCAGCGGGCCCGTGCGAGACCCAGGCGACCCGGGACAGCGGCTATTGCAGCGGCAGCCGCGCGAGAGCCACCAGCAGCAGAAATGGCATCAGCAGCTGCGACGACGACCGCGCGATCGACCCGGCCGCGGCTGCCTGCATCGCCCAGGCGCGCGCCGCCTTTGCCCGCCACAACGCCTGGCACGACGAGCAGAGCCACGGCAATGGCGGACGCAGCCGCAACCGCAGCCGCAGCCGGCCGCCGGTCGCGCCTGCCCCGCGCCCCGTTGTTGTCCATTTCTCCCGCATGAGCACGCTGGGGACGCGCCAGGAGCGGAAGAAGCCGCACCGGCTGTGGGCGTGGTTGAAACGGGGCAAGAGCACCTCGGCCAAGAAGGCGGCGCCAAAAAACGTGCGCCAGCCCAAGACAACTGCTGCGCCGACAACTGCGTCGACAACTGCGCCGACAACTGCGTCGACAACTGCGCCGACAACTGCGCCGACGACGACGGCGAGGACGACAAGGGCCATGCAGCCACGCGTCGTCGCACCGTCGCCGCCGCCGCAGCGGCAGCGGCGGCGGTCCGACACTCTGCGCCAGTATATCGACCGGCGTCTGGGCGGCGGCGCGCTCGAGCACAGCTGGATCGGCGGGCGGGACAGCTATGGTCGGTACCCGCCCCTGTCGGACCTGTACGAGTAGGACGGCCGGGGAGAAGAGGAGGAGCAGGGAGGCGTTGAATTTAGGGTTTGGATCTTGTTAAGGTATTGGGATTTGTTTGAGAAAACTGCAATTGGCTCCAGGGTATGGCTACTTAGGGTATTGGATGTCCCCAGACTGTTGTCTCGTGGTCCCATAGCTAAATACACCCTGTCGCATTATTCGTTCTTGCTTCACTGTGGTTTCAGTCCTGATGGACGTGCAATGCCACGATCTTGCACCAAAGCAGTCGCGCAAAATATGCCACGGCATCGTTGTGAGGCGGCCGGGGATTCGCCCGCGCACAAATTCGAGTCAAGAGCAGTAAATTCTGTCGCCACTAACAAATGCGTACGTGTACTCCGTATTACGGAGGATGCACGAGTACGGAGTGGAGTACGAAGTACATACTGCCCTTTTTCCATTCGGACTATAACCTTAAAATGACCTAGCTGCTCCACAGGCAGCACGTGCGTGGTCACGGAGTCGCGGCCACTCGCCCGGAGAAACAAGCAATACGACGTATACGAGATAGGGAGACGTACTCCGGGATTTCTTATCTCGCTCTTTTCTTTGTCCTGTCGCGTGAGCGTTCATGCGGCTTGGGTTGCATCTGCCGCGCGAAGGAGCCAGCCAAATCAATAGTCCGGGCGGCCTTGATTGGGCAATGCGTCTCATGCCACGCCCAACAAGGCAAAAACCCTCTTCGCTAAGCCGCACGGGCCCTCGAGCCGGGTCTGGTCGGGTCTGGGCAGCTGTGATCTGGCCAAAGCCCTAGCCACGCCCCCTTATCTCGTCGTGCGGGTTATTCTCTCTCTCTACGTTGTGTACGGGCGTATTTCCTTCTCTGCGTTCTCCATCACCCTCTCCGTCTTATGTGACCATGCGTTTCCTCTCCAAGGCCCCCCTCTTCGCCGCCGCGGCAGTGGTGGTGCTGGTGCCCGGTGTGACAGCGGCAAGCGGAAACGCAACGTGCTACACCATCCAGGGCCAGGCCCGCGATGGCTGGCTGCCCTGCAGCAGCACCGACGACACGCCATCGGTGTGCTGCGGCGCCGTCGACTACTGCCTCGACAACGGCCTGTGCCTCGACGCCGGCGGCAACAACTACATCACGCAGCAGGGCTGCACCGATCCGCAGTGGAGCCCGCCCTGCGTCTGGCACTGCCCGAACGCGACCGGCGAGTACGCGTTCCTGTGGCTGTGCGCCAACGCCGTCAACGCCTACTGCTGCGGGGACAACCCGAGCTGCTGCGACGACACGGCCAGCCTGCTCACCCTGAGCACCTTTGTACACGCCTACCCCTTGGGCGCGAAGGCGGAAGCGGCCGCCTCGTCGATCCTCGCGGCGGCGGGCACGGCCACGACGGCCGAAACGCTGACGACGACGACGACCATCACCGCGACTACGACGGCCACGGCCACCGGCACCGGCAGCGGCGGCAGCGGCGGCACGAGTAACAGCACCAAGCTCGGCGTCGGCATCGGCGTGCCCCTCGGCGTCGTCTGCACCGCCGCCGCCCTGGCCGCCGGCTTCTACTGGGGCCGCCGCGCCGCCGCCGGCAAGCGCTCCGCCAGCGAGGCCTACGAGGGCACGGCCACAAAGGACGCAAAGGGCTCGTCGCCTGTCGGGGAGCTGCCGGCGCCGGTGGGGTACTCGCCGGCGGGCGCGCACGGCGTCTTTCCGCCGGCGCAGGAACTGGCGTCTTGATAGGGAGGGGGGGGCGTTGTAGGTTTGTGATGGTCGTACGAGGTCTCGTAATTCAATGTGTAATACATTGTCTCATGCTGTGCAGCGTCCCGTAGCCTCGCACGTTGGTGACAGAACCGCTGGGCTGGGTCGTCCGTGTTGCGTTCCATTGTTTTGTTTTTCCATTCGACGGTAGAGTTTGGGAGAATCCAGTCTCTGAGCCGGTTTCCGCTTCTGCTATTTCTCGGATCTGCTCCAGTTCTCTCGGAGGCGTGGCCGACTGGCTCTAAGACGCCGCCGTGTCGTATCCCAGATAGTCTGCAACAGACAGGCAGATCTAAAGAAAAAGCCACCATAGTCACCCCCGTAGAGCCTGTCAAATCCATAGCGTGTCCTATCCCCTAAACCTTAAACCGGCGCGCTTTAGCCTCGCACGGGGAAACCGGTGGGGAAGGTGAGACATCTCATCCGTCAGCCCGCTGGCTTTCCACCCGCGCGACATCTCCCCAGACACCCTAAAGGGTAATACTAAGCATGCGAGGCACAGGCTCCGTATGGTTTCCCGTCTCTTTTCTCGGACTGTGGCTGCTCGTTAGCGCCCGTCGCCTGCAGATCACATCCGGATTCAGCCAACCGAGGAAAATACTGACGGCATCATGATTGGGCGCTGTGGCCTGATCTCACCCCGACACGGCAAGTTTCGCTGGCGAGGACTAATGAATAAAGCTGCTCTCAGCCGCATCCGTGTAGCGGGCCGGCCAGGCCGGTCAGGTCTGTTCTACTCGTAGGAAATGCCCGCCCAATCTATTTCTTCTTTCCCTCCTCTAGAAGCGTGCGGGCTCTATTTTTCTCTCTATTCTATCGCTCTATTCTCTCTCCCTCGTCTCGCTCTCTAGCCTCTCTCTTTCTTACGGTAAACATGTCTCTCCTCTCCGCAATCCTCCTCCTCGCTGCCGTGGCGGCGCCCGGGGCGACGGCCGCAGCGGTAAACGCGACGTGCTACCCGCCCTCGGGCTATCCCCGCGAAGACTTGCTGCCCTGCAACACCGCGGACGACGCACCGTCGTTCTGCTGCGGCAAGGACGACTACTGCCTCGACAACGGTCTGTGCCTCGACGCCGGCGACAACAACTACTACTCGCAACAAGGCTGCACCGACAAGAACTGGAAAGGCTGCACCTGGTACTGCCGGGATACGACCTCCGACTTCGCGTTCCTGTGGCTGTGCAGCAGCTCCCCCACTGCCTACTGCTGTGGCAGCTCCCCTAATTGCTGCGAGGAGAACTACACACCGGTCTACCTGGACGCCTTCACCATCGTCAAACCCCATGGTGACAAGGCGGCGGCGGTCTCCTCGTCGATCCTCGCGGCGGCGCCCATGGCCACGATTACGATCACCAACACGGACACGATCACAACGACAACCACAAAGGCCCCGTCGGCCACGGGCGCCGACACGATTACGACCACGATCACGGACAGGGTCACAACGACCGTCACGGCGGCCCCGGCGGCCACGGGCGGCGACACGGTCACGACCACGGCCATGGTCACAACGACCGTCACGGCGGCCACGGCCACGGCCAGAGCCACAACGACCGTCACGGTGGCCACGGCCGCCGCGGACGGAGCCGCAACGCCCAAATCGGCGGATCTGGCGGCCGCGGCCTGCGACACGAGCAAGAGCACGAAGCTGGGCGTCGGCATCGGCGTGCCGGTCGGGGTCGTCTGCGCGGCGTTCGCCCTGGCGGCCGGCTTCTACCTGGGCCGCCGGACCCCCCCGACGAAGGCGGACGCGCACGAGCTCGGGTCCCGGAGGACAAGCCCGCGACCCGGGAGGACAAGCCCGCGACCCGGGAGCTGCCGGCGTCGTCGTCGTACTACCCGGGGACGGCGCAGGGCGTTTTTGAGGCCCCGTGAACGAGGGTCGTGGTGGGGAGGAGGGCGTTCGCGCCCTTTTGTCGTTTTCTGATGGTATGGAGGATGCTAGGGTAAAGAACGACATCTCTGTTTAGTATTTTCTGGTAGAGCGCTTACCACAGCGTAGCCGTAGGGGACGGACAGAGTATATAATAGGGTTGTCGACACTGATCCTAGTATCCTCCGTACATACAGCGCCGAGGACTCTTCGTATATAACGCAACAGTGTTACACCACACACACGATCGGGATCGATAAGAAATGTGCAAGTGAACTTGTCTAGAAGCCGTAGACTCGTCTAGAAAGCTATAGCGCGTTCTGTGCTAACCCTTGAAACCGACGGATCTAGCCTCGCACGTGGGAACCCGCAGAGAGAAAGCGGCCCTCGTTTCAGACAACCCCATCGAACGGCAGGCTTTCTACCCGCGCGGCTTCTTAACAGACAGCCCAGAATAAATATCCCTAGAAACATGCAAAGCACAGACCCTTACAATTTCCCGTCTCTTTTTGGGGGGATTGTGGCTGATCGTAAGCGCCCTTCGCCTGCATCGCGGTTCAGCCGACCAAGTCCTGACAAAATCTTGATTGGGCGTTGCGGTCTATTTTTGCCCCGACACGGCAGAGATCAACGGCGAGGGCTAATGGCCAAGGCAGCTCTCAGCCGCATAGGCCGCGTGCCGGGTCGGTCAGGCCTTTCAGGTCTGTTCTAGAAAAGGCCCCCCCCTTAAGTATCTCTTCTTCCTCGAGAAGCGTCCGGGCTGCTTTTTGTTTTTCTCTTTTCTCTCTATCCCTCGCGGTCAACATGCTCTTCCTCTTCGCCATCCTCCTCCTCCTCGCCGCCGCGGCGGTGCCCGGTGCCGTCGGCACCGCGACGTGCTACAACAACCAGGGCCGTGTCATGGACGACTGGTTTCCCTGCAGCAGCAACGTCCTGAGCCCGGTGCCCTGCTGCGGCCGGGCCGACTACTGCCTCAGCAACGGCCTCTGCCTCGATGCGGGCGCCAACAACCTGTTCACGGAACAGGGCTGCACCGACAAGAACTGGGGCGCGCCGTGTGCCTGGCACTGCCCCGACGTGTCCGGCAACTACTCGCAGCTGTGGTTGTACAGCAACCATGGCGGCAATGCGTACTGCTGCGACAGCTTTTCCGGCACGAGCTGCTGCGACAGGGACCCGAGCAGCCTGTTTACCCTCGACTACTTCACCGCGATCGTCGCGGCGACCGCAGCGGCGTCGGCCGCTCCCGTGGCCGCGACCACGGCGGTGGTGGCCACGACCACGGCCACGGCCA
>LZPB01000355.1:0-13691 GCA_001676865.1 Ceratocystiopsis minuta
AGCGCCGTCGCGGCGGACGGCGGCGTGGGCGCGCCGGCGGCCGTGTAGCCGCAGGCGTGCAGGGCGCGGCGCCAGGCGGCCTCGGTGTGCAGCTCGCGGGCGGTGGCCGCGGGCGTCTTGCCGGCGGCGGTGGCGGCGAAGCGGTCGGCGCCGTACTCGAGCAGCTTCTGCACGCACGGCGCGCTGCCCTTGACCAGCGCCCAGTGCAGCGCGGTGAAGCCCTGGGCGTCGGCGGCCGCGACGCTGGCGCCCCAGCGCAGGAACACGTCGACGCACGCGGGGAAGCCCTTGTACGCGCTCCACATCAGCCCCGTGTGCCCGAACGCGTCCAGCACGTCCACGGGCAGGCCCTGGTGCAGCAGCAGCGTCACCAGCAGCACGCTGCCGTTGAACGTCGCAATGTGCAGCGTGTTGTAGCCCTGCGCGTCCGTGGCCAGCGGGTCGGCGCCGTTTTGTAAGAGCAGATGCACCGTGTAGTAGTGGCTGCGCTGCGCCGCCCACTGCAGCGGCGTCGCCACCGACTCGCCGCCCTTGGCGTTGACCGGCGCCCCGCGCGCCAGCAGCAGCTGGCACATGGCGTACTGGTTGTTGATGGCGGCCCACTGTCCCCGTTCGTTAGCACGGATCCTCTCCTCCTGGCAAGGGACCGGGAGACTCACATGCAGCGGCGTGATCCCCTCCGCATCCTGGTACGCCGCGTCCACCGCGCCCGACGCAAACAGCGCCTCCATCGCCGCCGTGTCGCCCACGCGCGCCACGTGCATCACGTCGGCCGTGTCCGCGCTGGCGCTGGCGTCCGCGTCCGCGGCCGCGTCGGCGGTCTCGGCCGCGGACGCGCCGTCCGCCTTGTGCACGCGCCCGAGCTCGACGTCCGTCAGCCGCGGCGCCGCCGCCGCGCTCTTGGCCGCCGGCTGGGCCGGTGCAGAGGGCGGCATGTCGGGAGGCGTTGGTCGGGTCTTAGTCTTGGTCGACGTGGTCAATTGTCGGGTTGGTGTCCGTCGTGTCCGTCGTGTCCGCCGTGTCCGCGTGTCTGCTTCGCGTGCTGTACAGTCTCCGAGCTGTCTCACTGACGGTACTGACGCTGAACCTGACTGGACGAACTCGACGCGTCCGTGAAGAAAGAGAAAGAAGGGAAAAGGAGTAACCCTCTACTCGTAATACGGGGTAATACGAGTACAAGGCAGACTCGACAGGGGCTGACCGTGCGGCAGCCGCGCCACTGCCCGACCCACCGTCGAGGCAAGCCACAGCGCCACGCGCCACGCGCCACAGACGCCACAGGCCACAGTTCGGTTTAGCGCCGTCGACTCGGGACACGTCCGTCCGGGTCGAACGACTTTCGTCTCCTTTTCGGCGTCTTTATTTAGTTCTCTTTTCTTCTTTCCTTTCGTCGTCCTCCCTTCTCTTCTTCTCATCCTTCTACCGACACGCACACACACATGGACTCCCCACCCGCCTCCCAGGCCCTGCGCCTGCTCGAGTGGCTGCTCACCCCCTCGCTGCCCGCCATCGCCCTCGCCCTCGCCGTCGTGCTGTTCGTGCCCGTGCTGCTGCACGCCTACCTGCACCGGCAGACCGCGTACATCACGCTGCCGGCGGTGGTCGTCGCGGGGCCGTCGGGCGCCGGCAAGACGGCGCTGGTCACGTACCTGGAGAGGGGGGCACAACCAGCAACGGAGAAGTCGACGACGACAGTGTCCAAAACGACCCCCACCCACACCTCCCAGACCCCCAACGTCGTCGAGCTCGCCGTCGCCGCCGACCGCCGCTCGTCGTTCCGCGACGACCTGGACGCGGCGGGCGCGGTGGCGACCAAGTTCCTGCTGGTCGACACGCCGGGCCACGGCAAGCTGCGCGGGCCGACGCTGCGCTGGCTGGCGACGGCGGGCACCAAGGCCAAGACCAAGGCCAAGGTGGACGCGGTGGTCGACGGGCCCGTCAAGGCGGTCGTGTTCGTGGTGGACGCGGCGGCGCTGGAGGGCGACGCCCTGGCGGACGCCGCGGACTACCTGTACGACATCCTCCTCGCGCTGCAGCACCGCGCCGCCGCCGGCTCCGGCTCGCGCCCGCCGCCCGCGCTGCCCGTGCTCGTCGCCGCCAACAAGGCGGACCTGTTCACGGCGCAGCCGGCGGCGCGCGTGCGCGCGCTGCTCGAGGCGGAGCTCGGCCGCGTGCGCGCGCGCCGCAGCCGCGGGCTGCTGGACAGCCGCGTGGGCGCCGACGACGCGGCGGACGCGGCCGCCGCCGCCGACGACGACGCCGCCGCGCAGTGGCTGGGCGCGTACGGGTCGACGGCCTTTTCCTTTGACGAGATGCGCGAGTCCGACACCGAGGTCGCCGTCGTCGGCGGCAGCCTGGTCGACGGCGCAGGCGTCGACGCGTGGTGGGCGTGGATGGCAGGGCAGCTGTGAGGTCTCTTGCATAAGCTCTACACTAATACTACTGGCGGACATAATATCTATACTCTTGACTCCCGGCTTCACACTCTGACTCCCCTACTTCATCTGCTTCATCATGTACGTCAGCAGGTCCACCTTGGTCACCACCGCCACCGGCTCCTGCGCACCCTCCCCCCCGGCCGTCACCACCGCCGCGCTGTTCCACTCCAGGAACCGGCTCAGCACCGCCAGCGGCGTGTCCGGCGTGATCGCCACAAACTGCCGCTTCTTGCCGCGCCCGCCGCCGCGCACCACCGACGCCACGTCGCGCGGGTCCGTCACCACCTCGTCCAGCCGCCCAAAGTCGAACATGGCCGCCCGCACCGGGCTCGCCGCCGTCGCCCGCCCGTGCGCCAGGTACGACAGCAGGTTGCCCAGCGTCACCAGCCCCACCAGCCGCCGGCTGCCGCCCGCCGCCACCACCGGCAGCTGGTCGAAGCCCTTGTCGCGCATCGTCTCGATCGCCTCCGCGCACGGCGTGTCCGCGGGCACCGCCGTCACCGGCTTGAGCCGCAGCGCGCGCACCGTGGCGCTGCCGTAGGGGTCGCCGCCGCCGGTCGTCGGGGTCTTGGTATTCGTGGGGGTGGCCGCCGGCTTCTCCTCCGGCAGCAGGTCGTTCGCCGCCAGCCAGTCGTCGTCGGCAAACTTGGACAGGTAGCTGCGGATGCTGTCCGGCAGCACCACCACCACCACGTCGTCCGGCCCCAGCGGGTGCGCCGGGTCCGCCGCCGCCTGCGCCAGCGCGTCCATCGCCGCGCCCGCGCTGCCGCCCACCAGCAGGCCCTCCTCGGCAATCAGCCGCCGCGCCAGCGCAAACGACGTGCGGTCGTCCGTCTTGTACCACACGTCCACCAGGCTGCGGTCCAGCACCTCGGGCACAAAGTCGTAGCCGATGCCCTCCACCTTGTACGGCGTGTTGGCCTGCGCCTCGTTGAGCGCCGCCGGCTCCGCCAGGATGCTGCCGTACGGGTCCGCCGCGATCACCCGCACGCCCGGGTGGTGCTTGCGCAGCCCGCGCGCGATGCCCGACACCGTGCCGCCGGTGCCCGCGCCGGCGACGACCGCCGTCACGCGCCCGCCCGTCTGCGCCCAGATCTCCTCGGCCGTGCCGTGCTCGTGCGCCGCCGGGTTGTCCGCGTTGGCGTACTGGTCCAGGATGTGGCTGCGCGGGATCTCGCGCTGCAGCCGCCGCGCCACGCCAATGTGCGACTCCGGGCTGTCCCACGCCGCCTGCGTCGGCGTGCGGATGATCGTCGCGCCCAGCGCCCGCAGCACCGCCACCTTCTCCGCCGACATCTTCTCCGGCAGCGTGATGATCGTCTTGTAGCCCTTGACCGCCGCCACCAGCGCCAGCCCGATCCCCGTGTTGCCGCTCGTCGGCTCGATCAGCGTGTCGCCCGGCCGGATCCGCCCGCTGCGCTCTGCCTCCTCGATCATCCGCAGCGCAATCCGGTCCTTGACGCTGCCGCCCGCGTTGAACAGCTCGACCTTGGCAAACACCTGCGCCGTGATCCCCAGCGACGCCGGGATCTTGTTGAGCCGCACCAGCGGCGTGTGCCCGATCAGCTGCAGCACCGACGCCACCGGCGCGCCCGCCGTGCCGTCGGCCGCGGGAGGGGGGATGGGGACAGACATGATGGATGGGACGATGGCGTGTTGATGGAAGAGGGATGAAAAGTTTGGAGATCGTATACGAGCTCGATTCGCAAAATGCGGGCAGGTGGCGTGCTCCAGCCGCGCGTAGCCGCGCCTAAGCGAGACTAGTCTGCTCTGGACAGCGCCTTCCTTGACCGACGCCGAATCCGTCAAAAGACACGAACAACGAAAGACACGAAAGACAAAAGACGGCCAGCCATGACCGCTTACGAGAAGAGACTGCGCCCGCGAGGTCGTATACCGCTGAAAATGCAGGACGTCAACTGTCCAAGACGACAGCCTCTTCTGATTGCTCTCCACCTCGGCTTTCCAAGTATGTCAAGAGTTTCTGCAGGGCAGTCAGTCGTCCGTACACCCTGCGACCCAGAATATTGCAGAAAAGACCAACCTCGGAGCGCACGGCGGCCACCGCTTTTGGGTCGCGATCGGCCGGCGACAGCGTGTCGCGGATGAGCCGCAGCTTCTCGCTCTGCACCCACTGGACGTACTGTCTGGGTTAGCGAAAAGCAGGAAGGGAGGGGGAGGCTGCGACCTACCTCCTCGATCGAGTCGCGGACCACGTAGCGGATGACGTGCACGTCGCGCGTCTGGCCAATGCGGTGCACGCGGTCGACCGCCTGGGCCTCGGCCATCGGGTTCCACTGCGGCTCGACAATGTGCACAGTGCTCGCGGCCGTCAGGTCGATGCCCTCGCCGGCCGCGCCAATGGTGGCCAGCAGCACGCGGCATGTCGTGGCGGTAGCGGCGGTGCCGTCGAACCACTCGAGGGCTGCGCGGCGCTCTTCTCGCCGCATCTTGCCGTCGAGGCGGCAGAAGGCGACGCCCTGGTCGGTGAGCGCGGCGGCCAGGAGATCTAGCATGTTCCGCCAGCAACTGAAGACAACGCTGGTTTTGTGTCAGTCGCTTGTTCTCCGATATATACGGGCATGACTGTTGGGCTCACTGCTTCGTCTGCTTCCCGGCCTCGTCCGTCGTGGCCAGGTTGCTCAAAATGGCCTGCAGCTTAGCCGAGGACTGACGCTGTGATTCGGCTGTCGGCTGGGCTTTTGTATTACCGCATTCGGGGCACGCTTTGCACGTGTCCTGGCAGGCGGGACAGAGGCTGTGCTTGCAGGGAAGCGCGAAGGCGTCAGGCGTCGCATCGGCCACGTCCATCCGCCCCATGATGTTGTCCTCGATGCTCGTCTTGATCTCGCGCGCGCAGCTGACACACCGGTCGACGAGGCTTCGGAGCATTACGTACAGGTCCTCCACATCCTGCGCCGTCAGCGGCAGCCCTTTACAGCTGTGCCGCCGCCATGCCTGGAGGCCCGCACGCGGCAGCAGGTCCTCGCCGTGGTCGCAGATGCGCCGCATGTTCAGGATAATGTTGAGCCCGTTGTCCTTGCGTCCTTCTTCTTGGTCGCCCACATTCTTGGCACCCTTGCTGCCTGGTGTCGTCGCCGATGCCGCCGCCGGCTTCATGGCGAGGAACGAGTAGTGCTTGAAGAAATCGTACAGCTTGCGGTCCTTTCGACTCAGACGCAGGAGCTCAACTCGTTCATGCTTCTGCGGCAGGTCGAGCGCTAGGGTGGCGGCGTTCTGCGTCTTCGTCCGGCGTAGGCACGTGGCCGCCACGAGGAGGCGGAGATTGTGCAGGCCTAGGTCGCTGTCGCTGTTGTCACGACCTGCGGCTGTGCGCTGCTTTCCTGTTTTTTTCTGTTCCAGATGGCGCGCAACGTGTCTGTCGAAGCCGTCCTTTCCCTCAAAGGACGGCAGCCGCAGAAAAGAGAGAAGCGCGCCGAAGTCGTCGACATTGTTCTGGATGGGTGTCCCGGTCAGACACCAGCGATACTGGGCATTTACAGCACAGGCTGCCTGAAACACCTTGGTTTTGCGGTTGCGGATCTTGTGTGCCTCGTCGAGAACGAGCCGAGCCCAGGTCTGCGTGGTGAGCGGCCCTTGCGCAGCCCAGTCTTTCTGCAGCTCTTCGTACGTTGTCAGCACGAGGTCGTGGGTGGTGTCCAGGTCGGCCGTGTCGTGTGTGTGGCGCTTCCGGCCGTGGTGAAGGGTCCAACGGATCTTGTCTTGTTGTACGTGCCTGTCAGCCGCAGTGTTAGCATTGCCGACAAACCGTGCAGGAGAGGATCACTTGCGTTCGGATTTGTTTTTCCCAATTGTAGATGGTCGACAAAGGGGTCACGATCAGAGTCGCCCTTGTGCCTGGGCCAGCATCCGCCGCGGCGTCCAAATCGTCGAGGCTGTGGCAGATGAGCGCAAGGGTGGACAGTGTCTTTCCAAGGCCCATTTCCTGAGAGAGTCAGTCTCTAGTTCATTCGGCTCTTCCCTGCACTCGATGGGCCTCACATCTGCCAGGATGCCACCGCCTAAGGGTGGCGGACACGATAGGGTGCACTTCCTCGTTAGCAAGTTCTCGTACTGAGACTTGTTGTCCGCGGTGTGCAGCACGCGCCAGAGCGTGGGAAAACGAGCCTCGTCGCATGTGCTCGTCTCTCTATCGACCATCACTGTAAGTGCTTCAGTCTGGTGGCGCTTGAGTGCCGTCACGAGCCGTGTGCTCGGCTGAACGGACAGACCACTGTCACTCCTGACGTCCTTGCTGCCCACGGTGCAGGCTGTGTCGAATACGCGGAGGAACTGCGTTTGCATCGATTCGGACGCAGCCGCCGCGGCCGGGCTCTGGCGACAGCAGCACGGCTTTGCGGACGGCGCCTGCACTCTCGGAAGTAGATATTGTGGGTTGAAGTAAGGCACCGATATGGGTGCCCGGTCGTCGTCGGCCAGGTCGGTTTCGCTGGGGTGCTGGAGAAATAGGCCGTCGTCGCCAAGGAGATAGGCCACCTGCTTCTCCGTGTCCATCCGGCCGTAGACGACGACGCGAAGCGTACATGAGGACAACATACTTCTGTTCTCTCTTTCACTCTTGTCTTTGTCTCCCGCAGCCGCCTCCTGGCCGCACATCCAGGCTGACAACATGCCGGAATAGTCCTCAACGAACGGCCGAAGCGCGACAGACTGAAATATCGCTGCCGCAGGCGTGCCATCTTTGCCGTCCCCGTTCAAAAAGATACGTACAAGGCTGCCGGAGAAGGTGAGCGAGCATGGCTTGCAGCGAGTTGGGATGGAACGCTTGTTGTTCACCGTGATCGGGATGATGAGCTGGAAGGCGTCAGTCAGCACCACAGTAGGATTCGGGCTCGTCGCACGCTGTGTCTCACCAGTCCAAAGCATGCATCGTACGCAGCAGGGGCAGGCTTGCCGTCGTTGTCGTTGTCGGTGCCGTTGTCGTTGCCGTTTTTGTCTGCCAGGAGGCTGACTTCGCTCTCGTTCTTCTCGGATCGTCTTTTCTTTTCTAGCCGCCCTTCTTCCTCCCCCCAAAAGTCAGACAAGCGTTTTCCAGCGGCCATGTTTTGGAGACGACAACCAGAGTCAGGATTCAAGCTACCCCGAGATAATACAAGGCATAGACCGGTGAAAACTGTCTGGGACGGACCAACCCAAGTGAACAAATAGGCGCCGGTGGCGCTGCTGCGGCCGCCTCCGCAGGGCTGACTCAATACATGGCACTTCTCACCGTTTCCTCATGGTCAACTGGAACAAACAATACCGAAAATGAAGATGAAGAACGGCGAGGTCGTTTGGTTTCAACAAGTTCTTATACAAGTTCTTCCAGGCTTTCTTTCCGAAGGAAATTCCCTCTTTCCCTGCCGTCAAAAGTGGGAGGGTCCTTCCTTCCTTCTTTGGCCTCCTTCTGTCTCCTTCCCTTTCACGGACCTCAGCCGCCCCTACCCATTTGTCTTCTCCCATAGGCCCTTTCCCTTCTGGATTTCAGCAACCCCCCCTTTTTTTTGAGCGGTAGAAGTCACCAGCACCCAACATAAGCTAAGCCTCGTTTACGGTCTCTGGTGCAACCCTCCTACCAGTTAGACCCCAAGGCAGATTCCTGTCGCCTGTCTCGCTTCTTCTTCTTTTTCTTCTTCGTCTGTTTACTAGGTGTTTTTACCTAGCTTTCGGTATACCGTTCTGACTACCAAGTTGACGTTTTCATTCATCCCTTCATGATCCTGCCGCCTTTTCCTTCTGAGAGGTGAGAGCTTCTCAATTTCTGTTCCTTCTCTTTTTTTTTTGGAGAGCAGATTGGGATGGATTACAGCCGAGGGCACCATTCTCAGTCTCAATGTGTATTTCATCTGCCGGTTGTTGTTGAAACCTCCTTTTGGATCCGCTGACAAGCCACAGACTCACATACACACGGAACTATGGCTGCAACCACGCCGTTACTCGACGCCTTCGTCCAGGCCCAGAAGGCCTTTCGAGACAAGTTGCAGGTGCAGGATCCAACGCTCTACGCCAATATCCTGGCCGTGCGGTCGGTCGACGAACTCTTGATAGAAGCGAACCGAATCCAGGAACAGATCCCCGGCCAGCGCTTTATGCGGCGCATCATGCCGTTTGTTAGCGTGCTGCAGTCCTACGGCGCTGCTGTCGATGTGTTTGTGCAAGTCAAGCCCGAGCTTCTGGCCTTGATCTGGGGACCCATCCGCGTGCTGCTGAGCCTGGCAAGCAACTGTATGCAGCTCTTTGATGCGCTGGCGAAAGCCCTGGAGGAGGCCAGCGGGATTCTGCCGCACATCAAGGAGCTTGAGGAGACGTTTGCGGACAGCGCCGAGTTTGTCCGTTCCCTGACGCTCTTCTACGAAGGGCTGTTCGACTTTTACCTTCTTCTCATCTCGCAGTCGCGAAAATTTGGTATGTGCTGCCGCTGCTAGGTGCTCGTCTGTGCGGTCTCGTTTGGCTACCGTGTGGTCACTGCCTGGCTAACAACACTCCCTCTCCCAGTGCGGAAACGTCTCAAGCTGCTATGGCCGGGTTTCAAGGACGAGGTGCAAAAGGCAGCCGCCAAATTAAAGACCTATGCAGAACACGTCCGCTACAAGGCCGCCAACCTACACTACAAAGAAGCACGGGAATCTCGCATCGCAAATCAGGCCAGCACGGACGTTGTGAAAAATGCCCTTGAGGTCCAGGCATGGTTGAATCTCCGGTCCGCCATCTCGCCGATGGTCTACGACAGGCGTATCAGCGAGCTCCGCAGCCTCCCTGGCTGTACCGACTGGCTCCTTTCCAACGACCAGTTTATTCAGTGGCTCGACCCGGACCCCCTGAAAAAAGAGGACACGCCGGCGTGGCTATTTCTGCACGGCATTCCCGGCGCTGGAAAGACGCACCTTGCGGCCTCGGCGGTTGCCTACGTACGGAAAAGAGACGGGAGGGGAGATGACGGAGGAGGCCAGGGCAGGAACGTTGTCCTATTTGCGTTTATCCACCACGCGAACAAACCAACGCTCACAGCAGCATCTGTTCTACAGTCGCTGCTTTTCCAGATGGCCGACCAGGACCAGGGCTTGCAGGCGCTGCTGCTGCAATCCAAGGCAACAGTCGATCTGGTCGGCAGTGTGCACGATCTGGCCAGCACACTCCTGCGGTGTCTGAAGCTGCTAGCAGCGGCGGATTGCTACCTTGTCCTGGACGGCCTGGACGAAATGCCCGAGAGCCAGCGACAGCAGCTCTTGGGAAAACTCAACATGATGGCCCAGGCCTGTCCGGCACTACGTATCCTGGTCAGCAGCCGCGCAGAGGCCGACATTTCCCGAGAGCTGCAGGAGGTGCGCGGCGCTGCGAGCATCTGCGCGGACAAGCATAACCATGAAAGCATTGTGGCGTATGTTGCGCAACGCCTCCAGAAATGGGTGCACGACCGCCCTGATCTCGAACCCG
Organism: Ceratocystiopsis minuta; assembly: GCA_001676865.1. Classification (NCBI taxonomy): domain Eukaryota; kingdom Fungi; phylum Ascomycota; class Sordariomycetes; order Ophiostomatales; family Ophiostomataceae; genus Ceratocystiopsis; species Ceratocystiopsis minuta. The sequence goes on from LZPB01000355.1 coordinate 9,873, forward strand.
AGGGCGAGAAGGAAGTCCGCCGTCTTCTCGGCCGTGTGCCCGACAAGGCAAATGGTTCGTCTCCGTGAAAAGGAACATCTCCCGCGCGCATCGCTGACCCTTCTACAAGGCATGTTTCTGTACGCACGGATCATCCACGACAACCTCGAGGACATGTACGACCTGGAGCAGATCAGGGGTGAGCTCACGGTGCTCCCGGACGACCTAGACGATGCGTACCACCGCATCCTCCAGCGCATCCACGAGAAGAAAAGCGTCCGGGACAAGTGTTTCAAGATCCTTGGCTGGATCGAGTGTGCGCCGGTTCCGCTGACCGTCCACGAAATGGACCAGGCCATCTATGTCGATACCGCAGGTGACGCGATGGGCCCCGTCCCGCTGGCCTCTGCTGCCACGAACTTTGTCAAGTTGTGTGGACCGATCGTGGAGGTCGTGGATGGAAATCGACTGCAGTTTGTCCATTTCACCGTGCCTTGCTACATCTTCCAGCGCAACCATCCACGGCACATCAGTCTGACCTGGGCGACCGAGGAGCTGGCAGCGTGTCTCTTGGCATACCTCGCTTCGGATGTCCTGGACCTGTCTCGGCTACAAGACGATGACGACGAACAGCAGCAGCAGACGACTGACAAAGGTCTTCTTGCCGGCAAGTACCGACTGCTGCAGTACGCCGCTATGCAGTGGCCCTTTTGCGTTTACCAACTTATTCGTCCTAGCACGGAAAGCGGCGATGCAGAAGGCCACAGAAAGCTTCCGCGACCTGTGAGCAAACTCCTTACCTGGCTCGCAAATAATCGAGCCAACCCCGATCTCGAGGACGGTGGTGATGAGGCATCCACGAGGGAAGACGACAGTGGCGACACGCTGCCAGCTTACCTGGGCGCCCGTGACGAAGAAGAAGATGCCGAGGCGCACGAACTGCTATGCAACACACTTCGCTTCTGTACGGATGAGCGCAAATGGGAGTGGGAGTGGTCCCCGTCGGCGCCCTCGACATGGGTCGACCGGGATCCGCTGCAGACGACCCGTGTGCTAGAGCATGTGCAACAGCGGCTCGCCATCCTGGCTGCGCCGTACGACCAGAGCGACAACGCCGCTGAGAAGCGGAAGACGCTCGTCGTGAAACACGACCGCCACATCTTCAAATGCCGTCACGCCTTTTGCGCCAGCAGCCTCCGTGGGTTTTCCACGCTTGACGACCTCGACCGCCACGAGCGCACGCACCAGGGCCGATGGAAGTGCGACGAGCCGACGTGCCCCAAATACCTGATGGGCTTTGTGTCCCAGGGCGTGCTCCGCAAGCATATTTCGGACGACCTGGCGTTGCATCCGAAGCACGTTTCGGCGATGGAGCGGCAGGGCCGCAGCAGGAAAAGAAAACAACACGGAGAGGAGCCAGACCTTGCACATTTGGGTTCCGCGGAGATTGCCAGCCTCCTGCACGATGCCATCTTCCACCGCTGCCACAGAACCACAGCCGAGGTAGTTGCGTCTGTCCAGCAGCTGGGCGCCTTGCCAGGGTGGGAGAATACGTACATGAGTAATTATGTAACAACCTTACAGGAGAAGCTCATGGCCGCTGAGTATGATTTCTATTCGATGAAGGACATGATGGCCGCGATCAGTCAACGTGGCGCCGAATTTTTCCATATTTTCCCCGGAGCCATCGCCGTTGCCCTCAAGAGTGGCGATGCTCTCAAAGCGAGATGGGCCCTCGCGCACAGGACTGACTACGACAGGTCTATTATGATGGCTGCTGCTCTGGCTTCCGACGACGACATGTACGCCATCTGGCTCGAGTTTTACTGTGACACCCTGCTCGGGAAAGAAGCGAAAGCCGGGGGGGAGTGGAAGCAATACTACACTACAGACATAGACTACGTTTACTATGCCATGGGCAGGGCAGAGGTATGGGGGTTGGCAGAGGAAGATGCACGCGCATGCAAGCGGCTTGTTGATCTTCTGGACGCTCTGAAGGCGCACTGGCAACCAAGACACCTGGGTCAGATGCTTTATTCCTTAGTGAAGCACTCGTGTTCAGAGGTGTTGGCTGGCAAACTGCTCGCGCTGGGTGCGGATATCAACGCTAAGCGGAGAGGGTGGTCGGCATTGCAGGTTGTGGTCAATAGGGCGGGAAAGGCTACGCAGAAGTCGCGTGAAGCAGATGTCCGCTTTATCCGCTATTTACTTCGGGCAGGTGCCGACGACCTCACTTCCGATAAGGGCAAAAGGACGCTCCTAAAGTTTGAGAAGCACACTGGCCTGTCCTGGAAACAGCTGTTGGAGGAGTGTCGGCCACCGACGGACACGCCGATGGCGGACGAGCCGCAGGCGGACGTGCGGATGGTGGACAGGCCGACGGAGGATGAGCAGAGGGTCGAGGCGGCGCAGGAAAGACCCAAACGAAGCCCGTCGGAGCAGACGACTGTAAGCCAAACCTTGTTTGAACCAACCCCATTATGTTGTATCTAACAAATTCGCTTCAGGGCTCTGGTTTCGACTTTTCCGACCCGATGCTCACAACTGACTTGTTGAACGACTTTGGTTTTGACACCTTCCTCCACGAGTCGAACAAAGACGGGGGTGCGTTTGATTTTACTTGAACTACGTCCAGTTTGGAAGGGGGCGGCGAAATTGGCAACGAGTAGCCCTCGTTGCTTTGACCATACCAACAGCAGCTTCCTTTTGTGTTGGGTTGCATGCAGCGAAGAAATGGACAAAACGACGCAGAAAGTAGGGAAAAGACAGAAGGGCACGCATGGGCGCAAGGGTGCGGGCAAGCAGGGGGTATAAGCGCAACGGCCTGAAGATGCGAGCACGAATACGTACTTGGGTACTCGAGAACGCCACGGCAATCCTGGTTTATTCGCAGGGGTGGCCGGTTTGGAAAAAGACAACCTGGAGCACGGCACGACTGATCGTTGTCGGGGAAGTCGTGTCTTTCTGGGCGCGTGGAACCTAGCAAGAGACAGAACTCTCCTGTCCCGGGGCCTTGGCCTCGTCTTTCTTTTGATGAACTCGCTTGGTGCACTATTTGATTTGATTAATTTGCTTTGATCTGCTTTGATTCTTGCTTTGTTATATCTGTGGCGTCCCGCACGATTCCCTTTGCCCAGCACACACGATGCGGCTCGGCATGCTCGCCGGCCATTGGCCGTAGCCCTGCACGGTGGGCACCGGCGCGCGTGGTGCCCAACGAGGCAGAATGGGCATCCACGAGGATCTCTCGGCACTCGATGCTTCTACCCTTTGTGCTCCATCCGCAACATGACGTTCCTCTGCCTTTCCTGTCGCGGCCCCGGGCACAAGACGGCCGCGTGTCCGACGGCACCACCGGCCCGGCCGGCGGCGGCCCTGCGCAACGGAGTGATGGAGCTGGACTGGGTGCCGCTGCACTGGGAGGCGCCAGCCTGGGTGCCGTCGGCGTCGGCGGGCGGCGCGCTGTGCGGGCGGTGCCGGGAGCTGCGCATCCTGGACATGCTGCTGCATGACGACGTGCGCAGTGAGGGCGCGTACGTGGACCAGGCGGCGGCGGCGGCAGGCGGCACGACGGACACGCTGACGGAGCACGGTCACGTGTCGCCGCGGATCGAGGCGATCTTCCACAACGACGGGCTGGCGCGCCGTCTGGGGCGGTACGCGGACATGGCGCTGGTCGAGCGCTGCCCGCTGTGCCGGCTGCTGTTTGCGCTGTTTCCGCGCGCGGTGGACGCGGGCCAGCGGCCGGACGCGGACGTCGAGTTCGAGCTGCGGCCGCAGCGCATCTACGACGTGGTGGACGTGGCGCAGCACGGCAACCTGGCGGCGCTGGCGGCGGCG
>LZPB01000357.1:0-13628 GCA_001676865.1 Ceratocystiopsis minuta
TGGTGGTGGTGGTGGTCGTCGTAGAGGTCACCGCGGCCACGGCCGTCTCGGCGTCATCGCCCTTCTCGACCTTCTCCGCCTTCTCCCCCTTCTCCCCCGGCGGCACGTACTTGACCTTGACCAGGATCTTGTTGCGCAGGCTGCCGGGCGACGGCAGCACGGTCGCCGCCGCCGCCGCCGCGTCGCCGCCCTCGACCAGCAGCCCCTTCCACTCCTCCTGCATGATGCGCACCATGACGGCCTGCTGCGCGGCCGAGCAGTGCACCTCGAGGCTGACGATCAGCGGCAGGTCGGTGGCGGCAAAGGCGTGCGCGCGGATGGCGGCGCACACGGCGCGGAACGACACCTCGCGCGTCAGCGTGTAGCCGTGCAGCACGCGCGGCTCGACGATGGCCGCGAGCAGGGCGGTGGTGCCTGAGGCCACAGCGGGCTCGGGTGCGGGGTCGGCCGACTCGGTGGGGGCGGCGGCGGGCTGGGCTGCTGCGGCCACTGCCGGCGGCTGCACCGGCGCCGGTTCCGGCTCCGGCTCCGCGTAGTGGTCCAGACGCCGCCCCAGCGACGTGCCGGCCAGGCGCGCGGCCAGCCCCGACGGTAGCTTCGCCTGGGCACGGCGCACCAGGGCCTTGCGCGCGGCCTTTTTCTTGTGGCGCGCCAGGGGGTCGGCGTTGCCGCTGCTGCTGCTGCTGCTGTCGGTGCTGGTGCTGGTGGTGCTCGCCGTCGTGGCCGTGCTGTCGGCGCTGTCGAGGCGGCGGAGGGGGGCGACCGTGCCGGTGTCCTCCTCGTCCGAGGACAGTGGCGGCGACGGCGGCCCTACGTCCCCGTCGTCGACGCTGTCGTCGCCGCTGTCGCTGCTCGGCGCGTCGTCTTCGTCGCCGTCCCACACGTCAATCTCGATGCAGCGGCAGCCGCGCGCCAGCACGGCGCGGTACGCGTCCGTGCTGGCGTGGCTGTACAGCTGGTTGCCCGTCAGGTACGTGTTGTGGCTGGAGTTGATAAAGTAGCTCGACAGCGGGTAGCCGTCCACGTCGCCGTCGCCGTCGGGGCTGGCGGCCAGCGGCGCCACCGCGTCAGCCGCCGCCGACGTCATGTAGCGCAGAAAGGCCGCGAGGTCGAAGACGGTCGCGTCGTCGTCGTCCGTGGCCGGGCCCGGGCCCGGGCCTGGGGCGGTGGTGGCGGCCGCATCCCGCTGCACGTGCCGGAAAAAGGCGGCCACCTGGTCCCGGTGCCACGAGCGGTCCGTCGGGTCGGCATGCGTGTGGAAAATGCGTGTCAAATGGGCGAGCAGCGTCGGCTCGAGCGCGAGGTTGGGGGTGGTCTCAGCGGCCATGGTTGTCGCTGTCGTCCTGGCGTTGTCGCTGTCCTTGTCAGGGGTTGTCTAGTGCCCGCCAGGAGGGGTCGTCCGCGCTTTAAGGGCCGTTTCGTTGGGCGCTGTCGCTGGCTTCCCGCTCGCGGCCCGGGCTGCCTCTGGGCTGCACCACGCGGCCGTTTCAGCTGGACTGCGAGTACGGAGTCGAAACGAGAGACACCCGGCCACGATCCAATCATCTGGAATGACACGGCATTGTTGTCACGGCGGCGCCGTCGCCCTGGCCGTGAGGCCGTAGCACATCCCCCTCGCCCTCCTTCATTCCCTTGCATGCCTTGAATGCCCTTGCATCATCGTGCATGGCCTTGCATCACCCTCGTGCTCGCATCACACCCGCATCCCTCCTTCGCATCGCCCGTACGCCGGCGCTGTGCACCCGTTCTGTCTCTCTGCTGCGTGGGACGGCCGCACAGACCGATTCTCTTCTGCCCAATTGCGCATATTCGTACCATCTACGTTGCTCTGTACCTTGTCTGCCGTTGCACGGTCATCTGTCTATCGTTGTGTCCCCAGCGACCGTGCACAGCAGCGTTTAAGCTTCAGCTCAGCTCAGCTTCAGCTTCCATCACCAAGTGCTGCCTAAGGCCGCCGCCACTGCTGCCTGAGTGTTGGCTTGGCACAGTACGCCGTCGGACGATGCGAACGCTGCCAAACGCTGTCGGACGGCGCTGTCTGCCGCTGTCCCTGTTGTCTTTCGGTGTCTTTCGCCGCCCTTTCGACTTGGCCCGCTGATTTCTCTTTTTCCCTTTTCCCCCCGTCAGTAAGCAGCTGGCTGCGTGCGTCCAGGGAGAGAGAGACAAAAGATAAAAATAACCACGGCTCGGAGTCAGCTGATCGCCGACGGCCCCAGCTCCGAACTGCCGATCATCACTCATCCACGCATCGCCGTCTTTGTCCCGTCCGCGTCTTTGTCCGGCCCATGCGTCCATTCCGGCGAGCCTGCTCGTATCCTGGCCAAGACCGCCCAAAACACGCAAATGGAAAATGCCAACATCCGACAAAGACGAGCGAAGCGCATCCGCGTCCCGGAGAAGAGGCATTCGGGGCTATTTGCCCAGTTCCACCACCGAACGCTTTTCGTTCGCTTTCGTTCCCCCGGTAGCGCCGCCCGCCCCGTGGAAAAAGCGCATGGCGCTACGGCCGCAAAGAAACAGGCGCCTCCATGCCAGGCACACGCGCGCGCGGCGCTTGCAGGGTTTTTGTTGCGCGGCGCCTGCTCGGACGGCGCACGAATCGAGCCAATCGACCCGGAAGCACGGCATCGCGCACGGCCCATCCACCACCACCGAGCCGCCTCTCTCGATTTCTCGATGTCCCCAGAATGTGGGGGCGGCCTTTTGCGCTCGATACGAAGGGCCACCCGCTCCCACCACCACCACCACCACCGTTGCGCGCAGAACAAAGACGGAAGGCGCTGGTCATGCGTCACAGCCTCGGCCATGGGAAATGGGAAAGTGCATGCAATTTCCACCGTCGGCTCCTTCTCAAAATGAGCTCCTCGTAAGCGGCCGGCCAGGTCTCGGCGCCCGCTCGGTGAGCTGAGACAGCCGCCGTGCGGGAAGGCACGATCAAGGTGCCGCAGAACATCGGTCGTACATACCATATTTTGCCCGGTAATACTCGTCTGTCTCGCCCAACTCTTCTTCCACTTGACACCAAGAACACCAAGAAAAAACAAATCCAGCACCGCCGCCAACCACACCACCACCACCACCACACGCCATCAGCCGAACGGCCTCCGCCGGCGTACGAGCGAACAGATTGGCGGGATACGAGATCCTCGTACGGGAGGAAGTACGGAGTATCTTTACGGGGTACGAGGTCTCTATACCCGGCACGGCCTGGGATGCAACGTCTAACAGGATTTCTTCCAGCCTGAACGTCACCATGGGACGACCAGCACCACGCCGAAACCCCACTGTTTACGTTTTTCTAGTCTCACTGTGCTCCGTAGTGCTCCCTGGCCTCGCCACTCGCTGCCAGGAACAGCACCGGCGCAGCGCTCCAGCGCGCTAGCCGGAGGCGACTGTGTATAACACAACCCGATATCGATGCAAGAGGAAAAAAGAGAGCTGATGCGTTCTCTCAGACACCAAACACACACGCTCTCTCTCTCATGTGAAGTCGAACAGTCTTGACTCACGGCCACGGGAAAAACAAAGAAAACAAACTGAACAGCCCGAAAGCAAAACAAGCAGACAAAGCAAATCAAAGGACCGCTCTTCTCATCTGCTGCTGCAAGGGAGAACAGACGCTTTCATGGGGCTCACCGAGCCCATGGATGCCTCCCCAGACGAGACCCAGCTTCCCCGCTCTGGTGCATGCATGCAAGGATCCATGGAAATCGGGCGCACGCAGAGGAATCCTCGTATCCCAAGTACCGCGTCGAGCACGTACGAGTATGGCACACAGCCAGTGACATTTTTTGCATGACGTTCTGGTGGCAGCAAGACGAGGTGCCATCCCTGCTGGCCCGTCTGGGCCGTCAAAGCCGGCCGCCGCGCACGGCCAGAGACGGCCCAGCAAGCCCTGCCCGGCCAATGAACGCCGCTTGCTGAAAACGGACCGGAGAGATACGAAGCACGTTTCTCCCGGCGTGCCAACCAATCTTCCATTTCATACACGCACGCCTGGAGAGATGTGGAAGTACCGGGCCAAGCCCGCGGACCTCCTCTACGTAGGCTATACGAGACCCTCCGCCATGGAAAACCAACGAGCCTGCGATCCACGGCCCCCCTATTTGCTGCGTTCTCTGTCCTTCTATGGACCCTCTTGTCTCATAACTTGGCAGCCCGGTGGGCGTTCTTGGGCAACGGGAGTTGAAAGCACAGCAATCGACCGAAAAAGGAAATAAAGAAAAAAAAGAAAAAAAAAGAAAGAAAAAAAAAAAAGAACTAACACCCACACCCACACCCCCCTCCACTCCATCCCCCGAGGTCCTCTCACGGTTGATATATAATCCCCTCCCTGCCCGTCCTGCTCGCTTCTCTTTTTCTTTCTTTTCCCTCTCCATCTACAGACAGACGCACTCGTTATCATTCGTCTAAACCACGCTCGTTTCAGCACCCTTCTGTACACTACCCGCTTCCTTCACACCCTCTTCCCAACCACCACACACTCTCGTCAAGATGAAGGCTGTCTTTGCCCTCCTCGCCCTGGCCTCCGCGGCCGTGGCTGATAACCAGATGTACCGTCGCTTCACCAACGAGACCACGGCCTCGACCACCACCTACGTCACGACCACCGTCTGCCCGGTCACCACCTACTCTACCTCTGGCACTGCTGTCATCCCCATCACCACCACCACCACGTCCGTCATCACTGTCACCAGCTGCCACGGCGGCTGCCACAAGACCACCGAGCCCGCCACCACCCCGGTTGTTGTGCCCACCACTCCGGTCGTTGTGCCCACCACCACGACGGCCCCGGCTGGCACCGCCCCCGTCGTCCCGGGCAAGGGCGCCACCACCACCACCTACATTGCCACCACCTACACCACGATCTGCCCCCAGACGTGAGTCTTTTCCTTTTGTGTCGTCTTGCTTCTTCGGCTCTCAACTAACATCGCAGTACCACCACCACCCTGCCCGGCGGTCTGATCTCGACCACGACCTTCACTGGCCCGAGCACCGTTGTCACCAGCGTCCCGGCGACCGTCCACGAGACGACGTAAGTTTTAATCATCACATACTCGTCTTTTTTTTGTGACATCTTCCACTAACACCCACAGCACCGTGATCATTGGCACCACCTGCCCGGTTGTGGTCGTCACGACCACCTCGGCTGGCAAGGAGACCATTGTGTCGTCGACTGCCACGCTGACCACCTCGGCCACCACCGTCCTGACCACGGTCGTCCCGGTCACCCCGGCTGGCACCACCCCCGTTGCTGAGGGCACCACCCCGGCTGCCGCTGGCACCACCCCGGTCGCTGAGGGCACCACCCCGGTTGCCGCTGGCACCACCACCACGCCGGCTGCTGCGGGCACCACCCCGGTCGCTGAGGGCACCACCCCGGCTGCCGCTGGCACCACCACCACCCCGGCTGCTGCGGGCACCACCGCCACCAAGGGCACCACCCCGGCCGTCGTGCCGTCCTCGACCACCACGGGCCCGGCCAGCGTTGTGACTGCCGGCGCCGGCAAGAACGTGCCCGCGGCCGTGGCCGTGGTCGCTGCTGTGGCCGGTCTGATGGCTCTGGCTTAAGCGCCAACCTGAAGACCCCTTTTTCGTTTTTTTTTTTTTCTCTTCTACCTGGACGGCCCTAGTTGCCCCCTCCCCGTTTTTTACCTTTCTCCTGTCTATATATCTTTGCCATGCGTTTCTTCTCACTTTTTAAGACGGCATGCATAGAGCATCGTCGCTTATTTTCTTTACTGTCTTTGGATCTAAGGGTTGGAAGGGTAGGAAGGGTAGGAAGGGTAGGAATAGGGGGGGTATGACTCGGATAGGAAGGGGGCCATCTGTGGAAGGAACCTGTGGCATAATACTAGGCTAACCGGAGGAGTAATTCATTTAATCCTTGCAGAGAACGACTTGTTCAATGTGTAGTTGTGAGAGAACCGACCTGTAGATTGGCTTGATCTTATGTTAGACTCGGTGCCTTTATATTGCTTTTTCTGCCGGTGCAAGGGCGAACCCGAGATGTCTCAAACTTAAATTTCCCATTGCAACCATCCTTGTGTCTGGCATGCCAGCCAGGGCGGATTAAACGCGACGGACCAGACTGGCGCCGAGTCTGGACTGGTTTGGAACGACAAGATAGAGAGGACGAAATGATGGGACGGGAAAAAAAGATGAAGAGACGGACAAACAAATGGCAAGAAGCCTAGACCCAATATTCAATACGGAACAGGTGGAAACATCATGCAGTAAATAAAGTCGTATGGTCTAGATTGGAGTCGCAGGTCTAGATCGAATAACATCGTCGTCTCCGGCCTCGCCTTTTCATTAGAGATAAGCGGCGGTTCTTTTCTCGCTCTCCTTCTCTCCTTCTCTCCTTCTCGCACTCCCCTACAATGTTCTCCCATCGTGTATCCCTGGCTAGAACGACGCGCTCAGCATCCTCCTATGCTATAACGAGGACGTGTCCACGCCGCTCGTCACCGCGTCGCCGGCCGTCTTGGTGGGCGATGCCGGCACCGGGACCGGCACGGGCTGCGGGGCCGCTGGTGTCCGCGGTGCGGCAGCGGCAGCGGAGGCGGCGGTGGTGGCAGAGGCGCCGGACCGGGACGCGGCAAAGTCGGCGCGGGCCTGGGCCGTGAGCGCGACGAGCTCCTGCAGCATAAGGTCGCGGACGCGGGTGGTCAGGTCCGACACGTCGTCGGCGGTGAGGCCCTGGGTGGGGATGGGGTCGAGGACTGCTGGTTAGACACGGGTGAAGGAGACAGAGAGGGAACAGAGAGAAACACACCCTTCACCGGAACGGTGCCGGAGCGGAAGCGCAGGTGGGAGGCGGAGTAGATGTGGCTGTAGTTGGCGACGACGACGGGCACGATGGGCACGCCGGCCTGGACGGCCAGGTGGAAGGCGCCCTTTTTGAAGGGCAGCAGGACGGGCTCCTGCGAGTAGCTGCGCGTGCCCTCGGGGAACATGTAGACGCTCTGGCGCTGGGTGCGGATGGCGGTGGCGGCGCCGCGCAGGGCGGCGCGGGCGTCGAGCGGGTTGGCGCGGTCGATGAAGACGGTGCCGCTGAGGCGCATGAACCAGCCGAGGAAGGGGTAGTTGCGCAGCGAGCGCTTGGCGGTGACGCTGCAGTAGGGCGGGAACATGCAGCCCAGCATCAGCAGGTCGACGGCGGTCTGGTGGTTGCCCACGAACACGGCCGGCCGCGTGCGCGCCAGCGCCCCGCGCGCGTCGTCCACCGCAAACGTCACGCCCGCCAGCGCCGCCATCGTGTACTTGAACGCCCGCGCCGTCGCCCACTGCGACCACTGCCACCGGTCGCCGCCCGACAGCCGCAGCGCCACCGACGCCCCGACCCCGAACAGCGCACACCCCGCCACCGCCAGCAGCATCACCAGCGCGCGCGCCGCGAACCCGGCCACCTCGTGCACCAGCGACAGCACGTACAGCACCGCCACCACCGCCGCGTAGCGCACCAGGAACCAGCCCACGGCCGCCGTGGCTCGGGCCAGGGCGTCCATGGTGCGAGGCAGGGTGAGGTGGTGGGCGCGAAAAAAGAGATGCGCGGGTGCTGGTCTTTCGTCCGCGGAGTTGTGCGGACCTTGGACAAGGTGTCTCGTTTCGTCTTCTTTGGTTCTGCGGTCCCCTCCGGCTCTCTTTGTTTTTTGGACGAGGCAGAGAAGGATGAACAGTCGTCTTACGGCGTGGGTGTTGAAGAATCCCAAAAATGTCACATGCGGCTAAAATACGACGCCATGATTGGTGGCTGTGCGGTGGCTGAACGTCATATATGTGATTAACCGGTGCAGTTGATAATTGCATATAGTTGGTGCGCACTGTGCTGCTGGCCCAGATCGACCGACGGTCCTGCCTCGTCTTCCTCGTTCATTTCCCATCGCCCAGCCAGGGCCATGCGTGCAGAGCGGATCGAATCGAGCATGGACCCTACGATATAGAAGGACTCGAACCATTCACATGCCATTGGAAGCGTGACGCCCGATCGGCAACGCAAGCGAAAGAAAGAGACAACACGCGACCCTCTCTCTCCCTTCCCCTATCTCGACCATGGCGACTTTGCCAGCGGCGGACCAGCCGCCTATTGCGGCGCTCTTCCTCATCGAGTTCGACGTCAAGGCCGGCTACACGGTCGTGTGGAAGCAGGCCGTGCGCGGGCTCGACGTCGGCGGCGCGGTCGAGTACAAGAGCCTGCCGTCGGGGCTGCACGAGGTGTCGGAGGATCTGGTGTACTTTGTGCACGACGACGACGGCGGCGGCGGCGGCGGCGGCGACAGCGAAGACGCAGACAGCAGAAGCAGCCATCCCACGGGCTACGCCGGGCTGAGCGCGTTTGTCAACCGGCGGACGGACGACGCGGGCGCGCGCCACGCACGCATGCTGGCCGTGGGCGTGCTGGTGCCGCGCAGCCACGGGCGGCTGGGCCGCGTGTGGCGCCACGCGGAGGCGCTGCAGGGGCTGGCGCGCACGCTGGCGGCCGACCGCAGCGCGCTGCCGGCGCTGCAGGCGTACTGGCAGCGCCACAACGGCGCGCCGCCGCCCGACCGGCCGCTGCTGCAGCTCGCCGACTCGCCGCTGGGCTCGCCGGTGGCGGCCTTCTCGGGCCAGAGTGGCCAGCACGGCCAGCACGGCCACCGCAGCCGCAGCAGCAGCCGCAGCAGGAGCAGCAGCCAAAAAGACGCCGTCACCACGCCGCTGTACCGCGGGTTCCCGACCGGCAGTCACCACCACCTGCCGCAGCACCACCCGGCCTGGGGCCTGACGGCGCTGCTGGACACGTTCGGCCCGCTGATCTTTCCCATCTACCGCGCGGCCCTGCTGCGCAAGCGCATTCTGATCTCGACCCAGGCGCCGGTGCGCGATGTCAACCATTTCGGTGAGACTCCATGGCTTCCCTTGCACGCTCTGTGAAACCTAACACACCCTCTCTCCTAGTGTACAACATCTCCGTCCTGGCCAACATCTCCCTCTCGGCACTCGACCTCGTTGAGCCCGCGGCCGCGGCAGAGCAGCGCATCCGGCCGCTCTTCACCATTGGCGTGCACGACATCGGCTTCCTGCTCGAAGATGCCGCGGCGCGGAAAGGCGCCGCCGCAGCCACGGCCGTCGGCTGGATTGCCTGCACGACGGACCGCATCCTGGCGACCAAGGAGGAGCTGTGGGATGTGCTGGTGACGATGCCGATGGTGCCTGCGGGCGGCTCCGCGGCGGCGGCGGCGGCGGCCAGCGCCGCAACGGTCCGCTGGCCGACGGTGGTGGCGGCGGCGGGGGTGCCGCTGCTGGCGACGCAGCGCGACCTGCGGCGGTTCCAGTCGCTGACGGCGGGGCTGGAGCGGCTGGCGGAGCGGGCGGGCGGCGGGCAGCAGCTGTTCCGGCAGAGCGACGCGCAGCGGGCGGACGCGGCGGAGGCCGTGGTGGAGCCGGTGACGTGGGCGGCGCTGGCGTACAACGGGTTCCTGTGGTGGGCGAGCGCGGGCGAGCAGCGGCGCACGGACGAGATGGACGAGAGCATCCACGACGCGGCGCTGCTGGCGGATCTTGTGGCGCCGCGGCCGGCGGCGGCGGCCGGGCTGGAGGCGTCTGTGCCGTCACTGGGCCGTCGTCCGGGCGAGGCGGATGCAGATGCCGACGCGGAGGCAGACGAGGACGCCGGCGCCGGCGAGGAGGAGGAGGAGCGCGCGCAGATGGAGCTGGCGATCATCACGTACTTCCACCGGCTCACGACGCAGATGCTGTCGGTGCTGGCCGACGTGGTGGAGCGGAGTGCTCTCGACGGCGATGCGTCATCGACGGCGGCATACTACGACGACGACGGCGACGACAATGACGACAATGCCAACGACAACGACGTCAACGACCTCGGCTACGAGGACAACGACAGCGTGCAGACGGGCGGCGACGACGAAGAAGACGACGGCCTGCTGGGCGCCCGGCGCAGCGGCCTCTCGGCGGCGCCGTCGACGCTGCAGCTGCGACGACGCGGCGGCGGACGGCAAACAGGGACCAGCCGCCGAGGCGTGGGCTTGGGCGTGGGCGTGGGCGGGGCTGGTGGCCGTCGTCGCCGCCGTCGCCGCAGCACCGCCACCAACACCACGACCTCTGCCGCCGACGACACCGCCCTCGGCATCGACAGCGACGCGCTGCTGCGCATGGGCCTGGACGAGTGGAGCGCGGCGGACGCGGCGTTTGTGCGCGGGCTGGCGGCGCGGTACTTTGGCGGGCGGGCGGTGCGCGTGGAGGGCCGCGGCGTCGAGGTGTGCGGGCTGCGGCTGTGCTGACTGGCCGGGGGCGCGGTGGCGGCCGTGGCGGCGGTGGCCGTGGCGGTGGTGGTGGCGCGGTGGATGCGGTGATGGCGTGCTGGGTTTGCGTGTTTCTGCGGCGTTTTGTGTGTTTTTCTGGGTTTTCTACGGGGCTTTTTTTTCACAGCGATGGCATATGCAATACTCGTACAGAGAGGCTTCTTGGTGGATCAGATTATCATTTCATTTACAGCTAGATTACGTCTGCAGGACCACCCCGGCCAACGCCAGCGGGTGCCAGCGGCCCAGCATAGCAACCGCTCTAGTAGTTGTTGCTGTCGTTGCCGCCGTAGCCGCCGCCGCTGCTGTTGCCGGAGCCGTAGCTGTCGCTGTTGTCGCGGTCGCCGCCGCGGCCGCCGCCGAAGCTGCTGCTGTTGTTGTCCGACGAGCCGTAGCTGTCGCTGTTGTCACGGCCGCCGCCGCTGCGGCCGCCGCCGAAGCTGCTGCTGTTGTTGTCCGACGAGCCGTAGCTGTCGCTGTTGTCGCGGCCGCCGCTGCTGCCGCCGAAACCACCGCTGCTGCCGCTGCTCTTGGAGCCGTAGCTGTCGCTGTCGTCCCGGCCGCTGCTGCCGCCGAAGCCACCGCTGCTGCCGCTCTTGGAGCCGTAGCTGTCGTCGTCGCTGCTGCCGCCAAAGCCGCCGCCGCTGCTGCTCTTGGAGCCGTAGCTGTCGTTGTCGTCACGGCCGCCGCTGCTGCCGCCGAAGCCGCCGCCGCTGCTGCTCTTGGAGCCGTAGCTGTCGTTGTCGTCGCGGCCGCTGCTGCCGCCGAAGCCGCCGCTCCCGCTGTTGCCGGAGCCGTAGCTGTCGGAGCCGCTGTTGCCGGAGCCGTAGCTGTCGGAGCCGCTGTTGCCCGACGAGCCAAAGCTGTTGTCGTTGTCACGGCCACCGCCACGGCCACCGCCGAAGCCACTGCCGCCCGACGAGCCGAAGCTGTCGTCGTTGCCGCGGCCACCGCCGTAGCTGCCAGACTGGGGGTGTTAGTGTTGTAAAGAGTTAGAAGCACAGAGAGAGAGAGAGAGCTTACGTCGTTGTTGTCACCGTAAGACATGGTTGTGTAGTGGATGGTTTGTTGGTTGGGGAAGAAGATGCAGAGGATGTGTAGGATGCAGATGAAGAGAGGGAAAACAAGACAGAAGAACGGAAGCTGGCCAGCTACTTATGCTCGTCGCTGGGGAGGGAGGGGAGGGGCTGAGGGGCCGCGGGACAGCAGCAGGCCGTGGCAGGACAACCCAGGGGGAGCTATGACGGGACAGCTGTGCTGTATCGGATGTACCTTGTACTCCGTACTCGTAGCTTGGGGGGGGGGGGCTAGGCCAGCTGGCCGGTGGGGATCGGCCGTGGGGACGTCGTCGGGCATGCCACCCTATCAAGGCGGCGCGTGTGAGACAGTTGCCCCTCCGACGTCACCATCGTCGGTCGGGGCGGCTCCGTGGCCGTCTTGGGTTCTGTCATGCCCGTCTTTGTCTCGGGCCGGCGGTAGTCAGCTGGTGTCAGCTCTTGACGGGTCTTGTCTTCTGCTGTCGTAGCTCCCAAAGGGCTGAGCCCGACCCCTGATGGCAACCCCTGATGCCCATCACCGCCTGTCCTTTGCAAGTACGGAGTACCGCTCGTCCGGACCCTGCCCAACCCCACCAAAGGAGGGGCACAGCACCCATCGATCGTGCGGAGCACGATACACAGGCTGGTCGTATCGCGCCATCTGCGGTGCTTGTGTCCGTCTTGCGACTAGGGCGGCTATACTGGCCCCCCGGCAGGCGTACGCGGCTTGGATCGGCAGCGGCGGCCATGGCGAAAAAAGAACCATGCCTTTCGACTCACCATGGCGTCATTGTATCGGGGGGGGGGGACAAAGACGAAAGGCAAGGCCGAGAGGGAGGAGGGATGGGACGCGGGAATGGCGGGAATGCAGCCATGGAGCCCAGAAACGGCCTGGGGGCCTCCCAGCTCTTGCGCCCCACGGTAGCGCCGTGGTGCGCTAAGGCACGAGTGGAGCCGGCCATCCATGTCCAGCTGAACTGCACGTGCAGGAAGCTTGCGCGGCCTGAGGAGGAAAAGGGATGGCGAGCGCGGAAAGACGGAGAAGGGGACAGAAGAGCAGTGGGATTCCTGGTTGGGGAAAGGGCCCTACAAGGCCACGTAGCGTACTCGTAAGATATCCGTACACCGTAGGATGCCTTCACAGCCGCGCCGCCTGGTCCGGCAGCGCGCCGCTCATCAGCAGCTCGTCGTCGTCCGGCCGCCCCGGCGCCGGTCCCGACCCCGGCCGCCGGCCCGTCAGCACCAGGGCAGCGCCGCCGCCGTTCCCCCACCACGCGACGCCGCGCGCCGCGCGCTCGACGTCCATCTCGCCGCTGCCCAGCACCTCCCAGAAGCGGCGCTGCGCCGCCTGCCGCAGCCGCGCGTCGCCGCCGATCGTCCACAGCGCCTCGGCCGCCGTCGTCATCCACTCCTCCAGTACCGGCAGCGCCAGGAACGGCAGCGCGTCGATCAGCGTCAGCACCAGCGTGCTCTGCTCCGACACGAGCTCGCCGCCGCCCGCGGAAGCGTCCGCGTCCGCGCCCGGCCGCGGCACCAGCACGCGCTGCGCGTCCGGGTCCGCCTCCGCCGCCGCCGCGCGGAAGCGCACCATCTCCAGCAGCGTCTCGGCCAGCGCCGGATGCGTCACGTACACGGGGAAGGGCGGCGACAGGATCTGCATCAGCGTGGCAAACGCCAGCCGGAACTGCCGCGGCGAGATGCGCCCCGGGAACGCCGCAAACAGCGCCTCCGCGTAGAACGGGCCCAGCGCCGCCGCCAGCGCCGCGTTGTGCGGGCACGACAGCACCGCCAGCACCGCGCTGTGCGCCGCCTCAAACACCTCGACGCGGTGCGGCGACAAGGCTGCCGCGGGCGCGTGCTTGTTGTTCTTGTTGTCGCCGCCGCCGCCGCCGTGGTCCAGCAACAGGTACGGCAGCGCCGGCTGCACGAGCAGCCGGTCGCACGCCGCCGGCGGCAGCACGGCCGCAAAGTGCTCGGCCACGTTGAGGTAGAACAGGTCGGCCGTGCGTCGTAGAAAGTAGTCGTCGCTGGCGGGTGCCGGCGGCGCGCCCGGCGGCGGCACCATCTCGTCGAGGAACGCCGCCGCCGCCGCCGGGAAGCGCGCCAGCACGTCGAGCGACGCCAGGTAGGCAAACTGGTAGGCCTGGAAGTGGCCGGCGCCGGCGCGCGACGACACGAAGAAGAGCCCGCGCAGCACGCGCAGCGCGGCCGCCGCCAGCCGCGGCGCCAGCGCGTCCGTCGCCAGCGCGCCGTCCAGCAGGCTGCGGCCGACCAGCGCCTGCAGCAG
>LZPB01000359.1:1624-13539 GCA_001676865.1 Ceratocystiopsis minuta
ACCCCCGTTCTTTCCCTTTTGTATGGAGTCCGGAGTAGCTCCTTAAACAAAACGGTCGCCGCTTCTCTTTTTGTTCGGTTCCGTTTCTCTGCTCTTTCTTTTTCCGTATCTTCCCTCTGCAGCAGTCCTCACCGGCCTCGTGCTTCTTCGTCTTCTCCCCNNCCCCCCCCTTCCCCCTTCCCGGAGCTTCACCTGCACAGCTCCGCTGCCGTACTCTTCCTCCGTCCTGCTGTTTCTGCAGCTTCACCAACGCCCGAGCGAGAGCTCCCGGTACACCGGCGACGCCACAGAGTTGACAGGACAGCACCGATCGCGGTCTGTCCTCGACGTTTCTTCACCCTCCTCCTCCTCTCCCCCTTCTCTTTCCTCTCCTCCTGCCCACAATGCGGTCTGCCACGCGCTCGCTGCTGGCCTCGTCCCTCTTTGTGGGCGCGGCTGTCCTCGCGTTTGCGCCGGCCCTTGCGCTTGCCCACGGCGGCGACGAGAGCGCCGAGGCGGGCCACGGCGGCCACGGCGGCCACGGCAGCATGGACGGCATGGGCGGCATGGGTGGCATGGGCGGTGCTTCGAACGAGACCGCCGAGGAGATTGTCTACCCGCCGACGTACTTTTCTCATCCCGAGCACCGCGGCCTGATGTACGCGCACATTGCGCTGATGACCCTGGGCTGGGTCTTCTCGCTGCCCGTGGCCGTCATGCTGTCGCTGGCGCGCTCGCGCTACACCCTGGCCGCCCAGCTGGTCTTCCTGGCCACCAACGGCACCGGCCTGATCTTTGCCGCCATCTACAACGCGCACACCCCGGACCTGTACCCCAACAACGCCCACCACAAGGTCGGCTGGATCGCCACCTGGGTCATCTCCAGCCAGATCGTCGTCGGCCTGCTGGCCCGCGTCGCCGGCGCCCTGGGCAAGACCAAGGCGGCCGCCGCCGACGAGGGCCGCGCCCTGGGCGGCAGCGGCGAGCGCCAGGCCTTCATCCCCGTGTCCACCGCCGCGCTGGCCGCCCACCGCCAGAGCCACCGCCGCAACATGTCGTCCAACAGCGGCTTCCGCCTGTCCAACGACAGCGGCCAGGGCACCGAGCCCAACACCGAGTCGCTGCGCAGCAACTCCATCTCCACGCTCGACAACCTCGACCCGGAGGCCATCAAGGACGAGGAGGACGGCAGCGGCCGCAACCGCTACGACGACGACGACGACCTCGACTTTGAGGACGCCGACCTCGAGAACGTGCGTCTGCCCGCCGCGTCGGCGCCGGCCGCCGCCAGCCGCTTCCGCGTCGTCGCCCGCGCCTACGCGCTGACCGCCCGCGTCGCCAGCATGATCTCGACGCGCGCCTGGCGCGTGCTCATGTTCGGCTACAACGTCGTCGACCGCATCATTCTGATCCTGGGCTTCATCGCCTTCGCGCTGGGCATCATTGCCTACGGTCGCTTTTTTGTTAGTGCCCTTTTTTTTTTTGTGGATCCAAACCGTTGTGTCCACACACACCCGGGACGGGATTTGCGTCAAGCGTCACGATTCCAAGCTAACAAACCCAACCAGGAGGGACACCACATTTTTAGCGGTCTGGCGCACTGGATTAAGGGTGGCGTATTCTTCTGGCTAGGAATCCTCACTCTGGGCCGCTGGGCCGGCTGCTTTGGCGAATGGGGATGGGTAAGTGTAGCGGAAACGATGAAAAACGAACTGATCGATGCATTGACTAACCCTACTACCCTCAGGCCTGGAACGTCGTCCCCAAGTCGGCCTCCAACAAGTGGCGCCCGTCGGCCGAGTTCGTCGAGAGCTTCCTCATCTTCTTCTACGGCGCCACCAACATCTTCCTCGAGCATCTCGGCAATGCCGGCAAGGAGTACACGCCGCAGGACCTCGAGCACATCTCCATCACCGTGCTGTTCCTCGGCGGCGGCCTGTGCGGCATGCTGGTCGAGTCCACGCGCATCCGCGACCTGCTCAACACCACCGTCACCGAGGCCGTCCACGAGTACCCCGAGAGCCACTACCACGACGAGGAGCGCGACGTCCTGCGCCAGCCCGAGACCTACCAGTTCTCCATCAACCCCATCCCCGCCCTCGTCATCCTGCTGCTCGGCATCATGATGAGCTCCCACACCCAGCACTCCATGATCTCCAGCATGGTCCACAAGCAGTGGGGCAACCTGCTGACCGGCGCCTCCTTTGCGCGCGGCTTCTCCTACGTGCTCATGTACGTGCGCCCGCCGCGCTCCATCCTGCCGTCGCGCCCGCCCACCGAGCTGCTGGCCTCCTTCGGCCTGATTGCCGGCGGCGTCATCTTCATGGCCAGCAGCAGCGACACCGTCGACGGCATGATCCACTACGACCTCGACGCCATGTTCATCTACACCGTCACCACCGGCCTCGTCGGCCTGCTGATGGCCTGGGTCATCCTCATGGTCGCGCTCAAGGGCTGGGCCGTTCGCCGCGAGGCCGGCCGGCCCAACGGCTCGTACCGGGTGGCTTGATCGGACATGGGGAAAAAAACCACAAGGAATCGAACAGCCGTCTCGCTCTGGCAGCGTCATGAAACCGGCGGACACGGAGGATCAACGACACGGGAAACCGAACACGGGAACACAACATGACGGAACACTTCTCGGATTGCATTCGGCATTCGGGCCATTTGGCATACGGTTGGGCATCACGGCGCCCGTCACGGCCGCCCACAAACGACAAAAAACGATCAAGGCACACCACGGTAATGAAAGTAATGGGTGGTCTGGTGTTTTTGTTCTAATATCTTTCTTTTTTTTCATTTTCTCGTTTTCTGTTCTAGAAATGATACCCTGCGATTTGTTTTGGGAGACGAGGAGGAGGAGGACGGGTCACCATCGACAGAGATGGGGCCGCGTGTGTGTGTGTGTGTGTGTGAAGATGAAGGGATCTTTCTGACCTAGAATTATCTTGTTGATCAAATACCAATTATCTATCATCTATCCATTTGCTTGGGACGAGAACTGTTTTTCTACTTTCTTCATCGTGGTGCCATTTCTTTATTCTCGAGATCATTCTTGTCTTAGATGGCTGGGAGATCATTCCGTGCCATGTGGCTGTCCATGCCAGCAGCCTGTGGTATGTATCGGGCCGGCCGGTCCGCGGCCTCGCGCGCTATCGGCACAGCCGGGGCAAAGCGGGCCACGTGCGGGCGCGGAGTCTGTGGAAGTCTGGCCGTTTCCCATCTGAGTGAGCCCTTGATCTACCAAAGGCAAAAAATGCGCGTAGACCGAGATCCAAGCGCGGGATCTGGAACTGCGTTCGATCCGCCGGGAGAGGTGCTCTTTGTCGTCCTTTTGTAGCTCGGTGATGCGTCGGGGGCGGTCGGACTCGGCCTGTTGTCGCGCGATAGTGGCATCAAGCAGGCGGACAGTGCTCTTGCTGCCGTTCGACCGTTCCTCCCTGTTTTCCCTCACTTCCCTGCGTGTGCCGCCTCGCCCGCCTTTTCCGCCTCTTCCGCCGCGCCCGCGCCCGCGCCCGCGCCCATCACCCGCGCCTGCTCCTCCGCCGAAAACAGCCCCGCCCCCTGCCGCAGCGCCCCGACCAGCATCTGCAGCGGGTTGTCTGCAGGGTGGGGGGGTGCAGCGTTGGCTTTCGTGGTGGTGCCGGTGCCGGTGCCGGTGAAGAAGTCCGGCGCCGTGCGCAGCTGGTCGAGGTCGCCGGCGAGCTCGGCGGTGGCGCGCTGGAGATAAAAGGCCGCAAATTCGGGGGTTGTCGACGAGGGTGGCGCCATGGTTGCAAAACAATGGGGTTTTGATATGTATGGGTTCGTAGAGGAAGGGCGTGTTTGGGATGGCGGAAGAGATGATGAACGTTTGTGAAAAAAAAAGACACTCGCTTTTGAGCATATACACGTAAATGCACCTATCCGAGTTCACGGGTATCATTGTTTTCTCGACTTCCGCTCCCGGGACCACGCCGTCGGAACGCTCTCCCTGTCCCCCTCGGAGCTCATATGCGCCGCCTGCCGTCCCCATTTAGTTCCCCGCATCGTCGTACACCATAGGTTGCGAGTTGCCCCTTCCTCTAGTCCCCTTATCGTCCAGGGAGTGGTAAAAGTGCGGCTTTCCCGACGCCGCTGCAGCGCCGCCACGGCCATACCCCCCGCGCGGCCCACCGCCACCGCGGTAGCCGCCCCCGCCCCGGTACGGCGCCGCCCCGTAGCCGCCGCCGCGCCCGCCGCCGGAGGGTGCATGGTAGCCGCCACGGCCGCCGCCGCTTCCGCCGCGCGGTTGTCCGTACGCGGCGGCCGCTGGATGTGTTGGCGCGGCGCCTGCCGGTCTTTTGCGTTTCAGCGCCGAGGGACCGGACGGGATGGCCGTTGAATAGGGCTTGCCTGGCTGCGACGTCCGCCTGGCGCTGCCGTTATCCCCGCCGGCGCCGTCGCCGCCGCCATAGCCGTTTGCATCTTCATCGTTCCAATCGGCCTGGGGCTGATGCCGCGGCTGGTGCGGCATGCCGCCCGAGAGGCGCTCGGCCTCCACGCGCAGCACCGCCTTCTCGGCCACCGTCGTCTCAAACTCAAACGCGTCCTCGTCCGCCACCGGATGCCACGTGCGTATGCGGTTCGCCGTGTACGGCCGCGTGCTGCGGAAGACGGCCAGCACCACGACGGGCGTCGGGTCCGCGGTGTGCACGGCGGCCGGGCCGGCCGGGGGCCGCAGCAGCGGCCGCACCTTGGCGGCCCACACGCTGTTGTCGGCGCTGCCGAGCGCCTCGACGCGCCACGTCACCTTGCTGCCGAGGCCGCCGACCTTTTGCAGGATGTGCGGCGCGCACGTCTGCGGCGAGATCATGATGCTGTTTCCGTGGAACTTGAGGTCGCGCTGCTGCCGGCCCGGCGGCGGGTGGCGCGCGAGGTGCGTCCGCAGCAGGCCGAGCAGCCGCTGCGTGTCGGCGTCCTTGAGCAGGTAGCCGGTGAAAAACACCATCTTGTGGAGGGCCAGCCGGCGGCGGTCGCTGTTGGCCACCGCCGCGTTGTGGCACTGGATCATGTGCTCCACCTCGGCCACCTCGACGACCGGGTCCAGCGTGGTCGCCGCCGCGGTCACGTACACGACCTCGCCGGAGATCGGCGGGTGCTGCTTCTCCTTGCGCGTCGCGCGGTAGCGCTCGAGGAACGCGCGGAAGCCCTCGACGTGCCGCGGCCGGTCCTCGTAGATGCGGATCTCGACGGCGCCGGCGTACGTCTCCATGAGCGCGGTGAGAAAGTGCTGCTTGAACTCCATGGTGCTGGCAAATTGCTCGTTGCTGGGGCCTGCGGCCGGCTTGAGCGCGATCACGTCAAAGTGCAGGCCCTTGGCGCGCACCATGCGCTGGATCAGATCGCCGAAGCCGCGCTCCGACCGGCCCGTCAGCAGCACGCACAGCGCGCCGGGCTGCTGCTCGGTCAGGCGCACGAGGTCGACAATCGACTCGTTCCACCAGCCCTCCCAGGCGCGCGGCTCCTCCGCCGCGATGCCGTCGCCCGTGGCCGCGAGAATGCGCACATCGTGCCACCAGCCGCCGTTGGAAAAGGTGTCTTGGCTGGCGAGCTGGCCGAGCGTGGAGCCGTTCCAGAGCCGAGTGTTGGGTACAGGGGTTTTAAATACTGTAGAGTTAGAGACGACAGCACGGACAAGCATAAATTCGCATGGACCGAGGGACGGAGACAAACGCACAGGTGTTGTCAAAGTCGTAGACGTGGAGGCTCGTGATGGTGTTGGCGGCCGGCAGCTTGTGATTTAACAGAGACCAGCGGCTCATGGATGTGGGGGTATAGACGGGGTCGGCCATGTCGGCGTCTGTTCGGGGTGGTTGTTGCTGGGAATCTTGTGCTGTCGTTTGCTCTGTCGTCGCTGCTGTCGTCGCTGCTGTTGTCGCTGCCGTCGTTTGCTGCTGTTGCCTGCGAATGCTGGCATAGACGGCCGACGCGGACAGAGCTGGCATGCTCGTTCGAAAAAGGCAAAAGAGGGGGAGAGCAGTCGCGCGGGTCGTGGGTCGGGCTGCAGCCCAAGGCATGGATGGGTAGGGGAGCAGGAGAGTGGTTCGTTGTTCCAGGCTTTTTCGGGCTTGGAAATGCTGGGACGCGATGTCAGGCAGCCAATCACGAGGCGTGGTGGGTCTTTATAGGTGTTTTCCGAATAGGGCAATCGTCGTGACAGGAACAGAAGGAACGAACGGGGATCATTGGTTGTCATTCGCAGTACTTCATACAAAGAAAGCCCGGCTTACAAACAGGCGAAAAGCTACAGTGAAAAGAAAAAAAACAGAGAAAGCAAAGGAAAAGAGAGAAGCCTAGAACTCCATGCCGCCCGCTTCTTCCCGCTCCCGCTTGATGCGGACGTCGGCGGTCTCGTCGCGCACCAGCGCCAGCACAAACGACCGGAACTGCTCAATATACGGCCGCAGGCTGGTCTTTTCCCAGTCCTGCAGCGTCTTCTTCTTGCCGTCCCCGTCCTCGGCGCCGGGGCCGTCGGCCGCCTCTGCGTCGGCGCCGGCGTCGGCCGCGGCGTCGGCCGGTCCCTGGGTCTCCTGCCACGCGTCGATCTCCTGCAGCAGGCTCTGGACGGTGGGCACGCCGAGCGGGTCGAAGTCGGCGGCGTTGCGCGGGTCGATGGGCACGCACACGCGGCCGGTGCCCGGGTGGACGACAAAGGGGCTCTTGAGCAGATGGTTGAGCTTCTTGCTGACCTCGATGTCGAGGCGCGGGTACGTGTACTCGAGCACAATGTCCTGCTTGGCCTCGAGCAGCGCCTTGGGGTCGAGGCCCTTGATGGCGCCGGTCTTGGCGACGACGTTGATGTCGGCCCACTTGGCCGTCGACGGCCGGCCGGGCGCGGCGGCCCAGCGCTGGCGCAGGGCGGCGGCGAGGTTGCGGTCGGGCAGCAGGGCGAGCAGCTTGTCGGCGCGCGCAGCGTCCTGGTCCGGGTCGTCGCTGGCCCACGGGTCCTGGCCGGCCAGCACGTCCTCGCGGAAGTGGGTGCGCAGCGCGGCCAGCGAGCGCGTCAGGTGCGGGTGCAGCGGGCGGCGCACGTTGACGCGCTTGCCGCCCTGCGAGCCGCCGCGCAGCACCTCGAGGTAGCCGGCGATGGCGCGGCGGCGGGTGTCGTCGAGCGCGCGCGCGCGGCGGTCGCAGACCCAGGCGTGGGCGCCGCGCCGGCCGGAGTAGACCCAGAGGATGTGGCGGAAGCCAAAGTCGTCGCGCAGCGCCGCGTCGACGACGGCGATGGCCATGGTGATGAACTGCCAGCAGCGGCGGCAGATGGTGGCCTTGTCGCAGCACGTGCGGATGTCGTCGTAGTCCGTCAGGTCAATGTCGAAGCACAGCTCCTTGGCCACGGGCCGGAACGCGCCGGGCCCGCGCGCGCCCTCGAGCGCCTTGCGCTCGCGCGGGTTGGTCGAGTACACGGGGCCGATCTCGAAGCGCGACGGCATCAGGCGCAGCACGTCCTTGCGCAGCAGGTCGGCGGTCCCGTACGACTGGTAGCGCAGGTAGGCGTCGTTTTGCAGCGTAAACGCAAACTCGCGGTTGGCAAAATCGTTCGTCGGCGTCGGGCTGTGGTTGAGCCACTGGAACAGGTAGCGCCAGGGGAACAGGCGCTGGTAGAAGCTGCGCATCACCTCGGGGTCGGATGCCGGCAGTTCGGAGAGGTCCGGGGGCGCCGGTGGTGCCGGCATGGAGCTGGGAAACTCGTCGTCGTCGTCGTCGTCGGCAAACAGCTCGTCCAACGCTGCCACGTCTTCGTGTTTGACCGGCACGTCCGCCATGTCCACATCGCCGCCGTCGGCCTGTTCCTCTTTGACCGCTGCCGCCGGTGCCTGCTCCGGGTTCTCGGCAGCGGTGGTTGGCACACTGTCCTCTGCAGAGCGGGGGGCATCGTTGCCGCCGGCTGCTGTCGCCGTCACCGCCGGGGCCTCCTCCATGGCAGCATCAACCGCGTCCGCCGGGTTCTGTGGTGGCGAGGACGGGGATGAGACAGAATGGGGCATCTTGTCGGTGTAGAGGTGGTGCGTCTGTAGTTGTATATGCACACACTTCCGTCGTGAGTGTGGGATCTCTCACGTAAAACGCGTCTGGCACGCGTCGACGCGTTAAGCCTTTTTGTCCGAATCGAGCTGCGCTGCATAGTGCGAAGAAACGGGAACTGTGCAATCCCACTGTGTGGACAAAGGAAATTGGGTCGAGATACGATAGTCGGACGACATCGGGGACGTCATGTCCGTCTACATCTCCCGGGCTCTTGCGACTGCCGGCCCATACATCGAACTGCATTTCGTCTTGTCGCCCGTTGCTCTTCTTCTACAGTGACGGCTCGTCTGTCTGGGAACACGTCCCGCCATTCAGCCAATCCCACGGCGTCCCTTTTCGAGAGCGTCCTCGCATCCTTTGAATCTCCAAGTCATCCCCCCTTGGTGTCTGTCCATCCTTTCTTTCGTCCCGCCCCTCCTGCTCTCTGTCTCGTTCTCTTGTGAACTTGTGTTACATCCTCCACGGTCCCTTGTTCTCCTCTGTCCTCCCCCCCCGCCCCCCCCCCTCTCTCACCATGGCACCTCGTTTGCTCATCGAGGATGGCGTCTTTAAAGATGCTCTCGGCCGTGAGGTTCTCATTCGGGGCATCAATGTCGCCGGCGACAGCAAGTATCCCAGCTCGCCGAATATTCCGTCCCATGTTGCGGACTCCTTCTTCGACGGCGACAACATCAACTTCCACCAGCGGCCTTTTCCGAAGGAGGACGCGCACCTCCATTTTTCGCGCATAAAAAAGATGGGCTACAACGCCATCCGCTACGTCTTTACCTGGGAGGCGATCGAGCCCTCCGGGCCGGGCCAGTACGACGAGGGCTTTATCCAGCACACGATCGACACGCTGCGGATTGCCAAGGAGTATGGGTTCTACGTCTTTATGGATCCGCACCAGGATGTGGTAGGTCTCTTCTTTCGTCTCTGTTTGTTTCCCAGGACCTAATCTTTTCAGTGGTCACGGTTCTGCGGCGGTTCGGGTGCTCCTATGTGGACGCTGTACGCCGCCGGCCTCAACCCGCAGAGCTTCTCGTCGACCGAGGCGGCCATTGTGCACAACACGTACGGCGACAACGACAACTTTCCCAAGATGATCTGGTCGACCAACTACTACCGCCTGGCCGCGGCCACCATGTTCACGCTGTTCTTTGCCGGCCGCGACTTCGCGCCCAAGTGCATCCTGGACGGCAAGAACATCCAGGACTACCTGCAGGACCACTTCATCGGCGCCATGGCGCACCTGGCGAAGCGCCTGCACGAGGCGGGCGACCTGCTGGACGACGTTGTGTTTGGCTGGGAGACGCTCAACGAGCCGAACAAGGGCCTGATCGGCGCGCAGGACATCAGCGAGGTGCCCAAGGAGCAGGCGCTGCGCAAGGGCACGTGCCCGTCGCTGTGGCAGGCGATGCTGACGGGCAAGGGCCGCGCGGCCGAGGTGGACGTGTGGGAGATGGGCGGGCTGGGGCCGTACAAGTCGGGGCGGGCGCTGGTCGACCCGCACGGCGAGAGCGCGTGGCTGCCGGCGGACTACGACGACTCGCGGTACGGCTGGACGCGCGACCCGGGCTGGCTGCTGGGCGAGTGCGTGTGGGCGGAGCACGGCGTGTGGGACCCGGCGACGGACACGCTGCTGCGCAAGGACTACTTTGCGCGCAGCCCGCGCACGGGCGAGGCCATCGACTACCCGTGCTTCTCGGACACGTACCTGATGGCCTTTGTGCGGCGCTACCGCGACGCGGTGCGGGCGGTGCAGCCGGCGGCGGTGCTGCTGCTGCAGGGCGCGACGATGGAGCTGCCGCCGCTGATCCGCGGCACGCCCGACGGCGACGACCCGCGGCTGGTGTACTCGCCGCACTTCTACGACGGCATCACGCTGATGACCAAGAAGTGGAACCGCACGTGGAACGTCGACGTGGTCGGCGTGCTGCGCGGCCGCTACCTGCACCCGGCGCTGGCGATCCGCGTGGGCGAGACGGCGATCCGCAACTGCTTCCGCGACCAGCTGGCCGGCATCCGCCGCGAGGGGCTGGAGCGCATGGGCAAGCACCCGTGCGTGCTGACCGAGTTTGGCATTCCCTACGACATGGACGACAAGCACGCCTACAAGACCGGCGACTACTCGAGCCAGTCGGCCGCCATGGACGCGAACCACTATGCGCTGGAGGGCGCGCTGATGGAGGGCTATGCGCTGTGGCTCTACATGGCTAATGTGCGTTCCCTTGCGTTGTTTATGACCGTGGAGGCTGGCTAACCGAAATAGAACGATCATGAGCGCGGCGACCAGTGGAACGGCGAGGACCTGTCGGTCGTGTCTCTGGACGACAACCTTCTGCCCGTGTCGCATATGCCGCAGACGGGGCTGGCGGCCACGGCGGCGCGGCGAACGCAGGAGGCGAGCGACTCGTCTGCCGAGACGGCAGCGACAACGGGGACGACAGGCTCTTCCGGGACTGCCGGCACCACCGGCACTGCAGGAACCGCCGAAACCGAGACGGGCACGAACGAGTCGACGTCGACGGCGGCCAAGGACGTCGACCAGGACGACGAGGTGAACCCGACGAACCTGAAGCGCATCCTGACGCAGCCGTCGCTGTCGTCGCGGCCGAACAGCGGCGGCAGCGGCGGGGCCGGCAAGGCGGCGTCGCTCGCGTCGCCCGAGCTGACGGGCGGCCCGGGCGGATACCGCGCGGCCGAGGCGTACGTGCGGCCGGCGCCGATTGCGGCGGCGGGGGCCGTGCTGCAGTACGGCTTCGACCTGCGGCGGTGCACGTTTACGCTGACGGTGCAGGGCGCGGTGGACGAGAAGAAGGTGGTGGCGGCCAAGGAGGCCGGGCTGTGGACGGCGGAGGCGCTGGCGGCGCCGCCGGACGGCGACGGCGACGAGGACGGCGGCGGCGGCGGTGCGGACCTGCTACCGGTGCCGACGGTGGTGGGCCTGCCGGCGTACCACTTCCCGGCGGAGGACGCGCTGGCGGTGGAGGTGACGGGCGGCGGCAAGTGGGAGATTGCGTGGGACACGAGCGAGACGGTGCTGGTGCAGCGGCTGCGGTGGTGGCACGGGCGCGGCGAGCAGACGCTGCGGGTGCAGGGGCGGGTGCGCAAGCACAACGTGGTCGAGGGTCAGGAGGAGGACGGCTACTACGACCAGCTGGGCAGTTGGATGGGGAGCTGCGCGGTGATGTGAGGGGGCGACGTTGTAGAGCCGAGTCGGGGTCTTTGCAGTACATACGACATGCCATGCACATCTTTCCCTCTCTTGCTGTCGAGCCTCTTTGCCGTCGACATGCTGTCGAAGTGCCCTCTCTGTCTCCGACATGCCCTTTGTCCCCCACCCCGTCTTCATCCTCGGCGCTTCGCCGACCAGTCAGATCGCCGCTTGCGACTCGCCCTGTCGCGCCGCCAGACGGCCTGCAGCCACGCTAAACACGACCCTGCGACTCCCCAGCGACTGCGTCGTCGCCCTCGTGTTGGCTCCACGCTGATGCCTCCCAGGCTGTTTTTTCTGGCCCCGTCCCCGGCCGCTGATTGGCCCCGCCCGTCCCGCTCCCCTGTGTGCTGTCGTGTAGCGTCGTTTCTCCCGCACTAGCCTGGCTAGGGGCTGTTTCTGCCGTTTCGGGGCACCCGTCCCGCGCTCTCTTCGCTCTTCTTCTCCACTCCCGGCCTCGACGACGACGTCGTACACTGTGCTCCCGTCCGCTCCTTCCCATCTCCTTCTCCTGCCGTCCTGCCCTCTGCCGCCGCCTTCCCCTTCCTCTCTCTTCCCCTTTACCGCCCCGTCCAATCCCCGTGACCTGAGCCACTGTGGTTGCAGCCTCTTTCGTTCTCAACTCCTCCCGTCCCATCGGGCCTCTCTGTCCTGCCACCTCGTCCACAACGCCGTCCCCCCCCCCCCCCCC